>JAYJMB010051634.1:0-28940 GCA_036873735.1 Pouteria campechiana
TAACATTAAAAAGTGTTTTTAAACAACTTGGTAAGTCTTAATTTATTATAATTTATCTAATATTTCAATCAAAGTGACTTTTGGTATGAGAGAAATAGACAAAGAGACAAGGATAATAGATAGTTTGAATCTAATTAAAAGATTACAATGTATAAAAATAAAAAGTTTTCACCATATAACTAATAGAATGGAATCATTTTTTATAACAAAGACAGATTAGTTACAGAATCATCACGACAAAGAGTGAGTATCAAGGATTTATTTAAAACATAATTAAACCCAGAGTTACTAGCGAGATAAAGCGTTTGTTTGCAATTAAAATAAGTCATGGTGGTTTCGTAAAGTATTACCAAAAAGACAGGGGGATTTATGAAAGTAAAAATCCCCGTTATCACGCCCTACCACGACGCTCGATTTTCCGTTAGGAAGAGGGCGGCGGAGGCAGAGGCAGAGAGAGAGAGAGAGAGAGAGAGAGAGAGAGAGAGCATCGATGGGTCGTTCGCGGCGAAAATACAAGAAATCGCGTCCGAAAGTGAGAGTAGGACTGCCGAAGAAGAATCCTCACGTCTTCAAGCCTGCTTTCAACGTTCCTCCAAAGCTTCGGGCTCTCATGGGGTATTCCTTCTTCTTCTACATTTCCCTCATATCTACCTTTCTACCCATGCTTTAATCACTTCCTCTCGCTATTTCTCTTGTTTTTCCGTTCCCCTTTTTGTAGCGAGAAGAAATGGGATGAGAAGGGCACCGTCATCCGCAACTATAAGTCCCTCGGTGTCGTCTCCAACCCTAACCTCCTTGGCGCCCGATCCCGCACTCTTGAAATCCTCGAGAGTGAGTCGCTACAGCTCCCTCCTCCGAGGGATTCCGCTGCCGTCGAGTTGTCCGAGTTCGATCCTATTGACAGCGGTAGCGATGTCGAGGAAGATGGTATCTTTATTGCCCCTCAATTTGGCTTTTTCATTTTTGTTTCTTTTCCGTTTTTTCCTTTTTCCTTTTTCTGGATTTGTCGTAGTTGGGACCAACTTCAAACTTATTTTTGTTTGAAAGACAAGTCTTTTTTTCGTAAAAGAAGGGTTTAGAGTTCTAGGGTTTTGAAAATAAGACGGGTAATTACAGAAGTGAAATTTCGCTTAACATGAGACAAGGAGTTAATCATCGAGTACAGAAAGATATGGCTATCAACTGGTCAATCCGATTGATAATAGCCTGATTGATTCTGCTCTATCATTTGGGATTATTAACTCCTTTACATGTTTTCTGTGATTTCTTGGACTTGTTTTTAATATCTTCTATCCAGTGTTAAAGCAATTCAGAAATGCATCACTGCTAGTCCAACCAAAATCCTTTGCATTAGTAGGTTAGAATCCAAGATCTTTCTTTCAATTCATCATTCCCCAGTTGCTTTTCTGGCTCCGCTTGTTTTCATTTCTGTCAGAAATTCTTGGTTTCTAAACTAGCAGAATAGTAAAAGAGGACATGAAAAGTGAAAGGTGAAATCTTTACCAAACATCACAAGACTTATTCTTCTTCTTCTTAGTCACCTCTTCCAATTCCTCAGTTACCTCTTCTAATCCTTCTACGAAACCTCTTTTATTCAGATTCGACAAATTTGCTGTAGCTAACCTAACTTTTGCCATCACTGGTTCTGATTTTAATATTTATAGTTGCTTCATCTTCCTGTGTCACTTCTTCTTCGGCTACATCTTCGAATACCTCTCTATGCATTCTTCTCATCTAATGCCTCCTTTTAGAATTTCCTGGTGTGACTCTTAAGTCTGCCCTCTCTACTCAGTCATCTCTTCTAACACTTCTATCTTTACCTTTATTGATTGAAGTTTAAGCTGGCTTGACTTAGCAATGAAACTCCAATATCTTTCTTTAGTCAGATTCTGCATATAATTTCCATCTTCAATCTGCATATAAACTACTGCTAGCTTTTCTCCTTCTCTAGCCACTATGATAGTCACTACTGCTTCTTGGGGTTGTTTAGGAAGGACCTGAGTATCTTATATCTTGAAACCTGTGTGTCAATCACACCCTTTCATTGGCCCGATTCGTCCTTAATTTGGCATTATATATAATCCTCTATGGATAAACAATGGACAGGGTTGATTATGATTGCTAAATAAAAAATTATAAACAGTTTTTTAAATCATTTGCAATTGTGATGGACTTGACAAATGGATGAATGATATCGGTACTGTATTGCAGCTGGATATGGGGGACATTTGAGTTTCCCTCACTAATGGTTGAGTTCTAATGCTAGTTTTGTACAATCTGAAAGGAGTAAAAATTTTAAAACTATACAGTGAGGACACCTGGACAGATGATAATAATATTTTAGTAGGTGTGACTCTAAACATATGCTTCATTGACTGGAGGACCTGTTGATTGGATGATCTGGAATCACAAACTCGGAGAGACATGTAACAGCAAAGCATGACACACATAAAACAGCACAGCACCTGTGTAGTATACAAGCTATGCTGCTGTTTGAGAAATGTATACAGTGTTATTTTTAAAAAAAGAAATAGAGGAGTTTGGAAGCATTGCAAATGAGGGATCAAACCAAGTGAATTGTATTTTTCTAATCGTGTTGCAGATTGTATGACAGAATAACACCACTCTATTGACAAAACATGGGCAGCTCTCCTCTCCCTCTGCCCCTCTCTCTTCTATTTACCTTTCTTTTGATAAAGCATGCTTGTTGTTACTCTGTAGATCTGAAATCAGCAATTGGGAAGAAGCGGAGAGATGGAAAAACTGCACCATTGCAGCCTTTGACCTCCATGCAGCGTGTTTACATAGGGCGGTTGATTGAAAAATATGGCAGTGATTATGAGGTATTGATTTGCTCTCTCTTTGTGCACAGGAATGTCATCCTATCCGATAGACAGGAGAGTATCAATCTGAAAAAAATAAAAAGAACAAAGTGAATATATTCAAAGTATTTTTATTATGTCTGTTATTGCAGAGAATGTTCATGGATACCAAGCTGAATGCCATGCAACATCCAGTGGCAACACTTCAGAAGCTATGCGAAAGGTTCCATGAAGCTAAGAAGGGAAATCTTTACTTGGCAAAGTGATGAAAAGAAAGGGAAATATTTACTTGGCACGACAAAAAGAAAATTTTGTTAGGTCTTTTGTAATTCAAGACAGGAGAGGCTCTGGAATATTTGTGTAGATCATCTTCTTCCTACTGTTATTGGAAATCTGTTTTATGTAGTAAAATCAGCCTTTTTGTGCTTCTAGTGATAGGCTATTGTTACAACATCAAAAGTAAATAACTGTAAAAAATTAGTTTCATCTAAAGAGGTAATATAGAATATGGGTGGGATCTTAATCTGATGCTTGTCTATGGCTATTAGGGGCTAAAAGACCGCCTTGTTTTACAAGTACATATTTTGGAAAATGGCAGTAAGGAATCGACAGCTAGCCCTGAATCCTGATGTACAGCGAACTGGATGCCAAGATGAATGCTGGGGAAGGCAGCAACAAAATCCAGTGGAAGGGTTGAGTAAAAGAAAATGACAATTGCTAATCTCGCAGAGCATAATGCGTGGAAAATTGTTATTTGCGATTCGCTTTTTATGGTAAATTGGGTGTAAGGTCCTAAAAATGCAATATGGATGTAAAAGCTCTTTTTTACACTCTTTTATTTGATTTGGCATTTAACTACCTTTAGCTACTTATACTCTGTTCTTCCCAAGTCATTATCTTCGTATGTTTTGTGGAACGGGGCTTGCGCTTCCGACGATGCATCCAGAATTATACTAAAGCGGCCTTGCATGATTTACTGGTAAACACCAAGATAAATTCCAACTTGTATGCTAGTGAGAAAGGTGGCTAGATTTAGGAGTCCAAACGAAGAGGTTCTACTTTAAAGTTTTTGTCTATATTTTATGCCTATGAAATATGGTCTATGCACATTTGCTACTACGATTGATCTGTTTAATTACTATCCTAATAGCAGCACCTTCATAAATAATATTTCCAAAAGAATTGAACATCATGCAGAAAAGACTACTAATAGAACAACATTCTAAACAAGAAAGAATGTACACTCTGGATGAAGACTACTGCTTGGGCATTCGAAGACCACCCAGCTAAATACGATACTTGATATGTTCAAAGCTCTTTAACAATGCATATATCTGACCTGACCGTGGGTGTGACATATCTGCCATATGGAAAACATGCAAAGCATCCCCAACTTCAATCCAACTAAATCCTGTTATCTTCTTCAACCCACCATCTCTTATTGCAATCCTACATTTTGCTACATCAACCCATCGGCCAGCTTCTGCATAGATGTTGGACATCATAATATGATAACCAGCATCCACACCAACATCCTTGCATCCAAGTCTATGCTTCTTTGCAATCTCTGCAAGCTTCCAGTCACGCTGATTCCGACAAGCACTCAAGAAAGCCCCCCACACATCTTTTGTTGGCTCTACTGGCATATTCCTAATAAATTCACAGGCTTCTTTTAACAGCCCAGCTCGACCAAACATATCAACCATGCAAGCATAATGCTCATAACATGGAATGATTTTGTAATGAGAAACCATAGAATCAAAGCACTTACGCCCTTCATTTACCATCCCTGTGTGACTACAAGCAGAAAGGACAGATGCAAAAGTAATAGCATTCGGCCTCAGGTCTGAAACACACATCTCATGAAAGAGTTCAAGAGCAGCCTTAATTTGTCCATGCATCCCATAACCAGCAATCATTGCATTAAACAATCCAGTATCTTTCACCTGAACCCGATCAAATAAGCAGCGTGCTAACACCAACTTCCCACACTTAGCATACATGTCGACAAGAGAGCTAACCACAAAAAGATCTGACTCAAATCCCATTCTGATTATGTAAGCATGAACCTCTAGCCCAGACTTTAAAGTAGCAAAGCGAGAGAATGCAGGCAGAATTGTAGCCAATGTGATCTTGTCAGGCTGCACACCATCCAATTTCATTAGTCTGAATTCACGCAAAGCATCAGATACAAGCCCCCCATGAACAAGCCCAGCCAACAAAGCATTCCAAGTGACAACGTTACCCTTCCAACCAGCCTCTCTCATGTTAGAAAACATGGCCAAAGCATTGCAATAATCACAGCTTCTCAGATAACCACAAATCATCACTGTCCAAACAAAATCATCTCTTTCAGTCGTTCTCTCAAATACTTTCCATGCATCGTCTATAGAGTCACACTTCGAATAGAAATCAATAAAAGACGTCGCCAAATAGAGATCCGAAACAAACCCATTTACTAAAACAAGACCATGAATAATCTTCCCCACTAGCCTATTCTCCAAACATGTGCTCACTCCAGCAATGAGATTCAAAGTTATACAATCTGGTGGAATTGCTTTGACAGAAAGCATCTGTGAATACAATCGCAATGCTAGTTCATAGTGCCCTACGTCAACGTAAGCCTTGATCATATAATTGTAAGTATGAACCGTCTGTTTGGGCAAACTATCAAACAGTTTCTTTGCATCACCAACTCCAGATAATAAAGCATAATTCCTTAGCAGCCTGGAAGCTAAAACCGACTTCGATAGCAACCCATTTGTTACTACTAGTGCATGAATACGTTTAAGATTTGAAAAAGAATCTGGGTCTTGAAGATATTTCAATATGTGATCGTAAAGTGCATGACCCAGCTGACGGTGTTGCTTGAGGATGGAGAGATTGTTCATAAGCACAAATGAAATAGAGATGAAAAGTCTGCATTGAAGAGAAACAACTGAAACATATACAGCTAGGCATGCACCCGCTTACTGAAAATGAAACAAACACCAACGTGTAATAAGTGCCTTTGGGTGCATAAAATTACAAACAGGACGCCTAGAAGTGCTTCTTGATAAAATCCATCTGAATGCGTATTTTTATTTTTGATAAATTAATCAACTTATTTAATATTAAAATCAATTGAGGTGAATAATCTTGGTCAAATACTGCATGTCAGTTGTTATATTATAATAAGATAACTCAAATTTTTATTACTGAGATTTTTTTATTAATTGAATGATTTAAACGAGTAACATGCAAGTCCATATGAAGAAGGATTTTATAATTTCTACTACTTAAATATTATGTTTTTATATATACACTTTCAAATAAATATTGTATTCTAAAACTTAATTGTTGAATGTATTGTCATATTTTTCTATAATTTTTTATAATTATAATTTTTTTATTTAATATTCTTCATTAATTATATATTATACACTTTTAAATAACATTATATACTCAAATTAATTAATTGAATATATTTTTATATTTTTTCTATAATTTTTATTATTATAATTTTCTGATTTAATATAAGTTTTTAGGGTCATCCAAACCATGCTAGACAAGTTGGTTTTCCAAGAATATGGTATAGTTGGTAGTGCACTGCTTCAGTTTTTTTCTTCCCCTTGTACCTTAAGAGCTGTTTGGTAATAGCGCAAAAAATCACCTTCAAAAATGCCCTAACGGATTCCATCCGTCGAATTAGGCCCTAAGTGAATTAGCTGCAATGAGTCAGGCAGGCAAGCAACCGATAGAGATGCTACGCCCCCAACCTTACCAGAATTTCGTATCCACTTGAAAATTTACCTTCCAAATTTATGACGTGTTTCATCTTTCATCCCAACTAAATTGCAAATTCAAATGCTTAATTAAAAGTTTTCAAAAACTAAGAACGGTCCAGGTCATTTGAAGTGTAATCATGGAATACAAAAAGGCTGCTTACAAAATATGGAATAGGCCTAATTAAGCGCACCGATCATTAGAACCTCATTCGGTTTGTGAACTGAGAACTCACAATATGAAATCTATGAGACAACCCAACCTAAATCGAGCCACCACTTTCAAATAAGCTTCACTTTTATTTTCTTTTAAAAGCCACGTTCTCTCTCTTCGCCTCCCCAACCGAACAGGGAAATCAAACGACAATACGTGAAATGATACTATAAAGTTCAAAAAATTTGAAAACCCTTGAGCAACGTTTCTTCTTTTTTCTTTCTTTTCTTTTTGTCCTTAAATCATTTCATGTAACATTTAAAGCCAATGAGTTCTCATCCTGCAGATTACTGGAGATCGCATGTCTCCTTACACTTAAAGCAATACATTGCAAAGCCAATCCAACCCAAATTTCGAATGGTCGAACCAGCACCAACTAGAACCATCCTCACACCACAGATGTTCTCTGCTGCTCCCTACACAACAAACCTATCCTTCCACAATGACGAGGAAACAAGGAAAAAGAATGCAACTGTTCCCCCTGATGTCTCATGGAAAAGCTCCAATATGGGAGATTCAATATGTGTATGTATGATTGACATCTTGATAGAAACAAACAATGTTTTTGGAGATACAAGGAAAAAAAAATAAACAGGTTGATGAGGATGGGCTTTTCTTCGTTTGAGAGCGGAAGCTGCCATAAAAATAGTAGAGAACCAGCAGCTTTAGAGAGAGGAGAGGAGACTCACGGTGAAAATAGCATACTATCGGGGAACTTTCTTCCGGCTGAGAATTTCTTGTTCTTTGAGACGATGCTGGAATCTTGCCAGGCGAGCCTGAAGACTTACCAGACCTGCAGCCTTGCGTGAGAGCACAAAGCTTAGCTGGGTGACATAGTTATCAATGAGGCTACCTGGTTGGTCAACCTCTGCAAGCAACTTCATCTCCTGAAGCAATACAACAGATTTGAGAATTAGTTGGGATATCAACTGCCACACTGCATCAAAGAAGTCTTTCAGCATGCATTCCACCAAAGCTAAATGCCACTAATTGCAAACCAAGCCAATCACATAACCCACAACAAGGAACAAAGATCAAGGAAATATTGTATATTTTGAAGAAGCCATAAATTAATAAACAAAACATAAATGGGAGATATGAAATGCAATCACAATAATTCAAAATAGCATTCTGTTGAAAACTAATCATTTATTAGTTAAATAACAGTGTGATCTACATAGATGTTACCAACTTGGGATCCACATTGCTAACCAGAGAACTACAGTTAGAACGAAATACTGCCTGCTGTCTTCATTAATAAGTAATCTCATGTGGGTATGCAGTATCTCAATTAAAGTATCTGACAAATGCATTCCACTGGCACAAAACAAAAGTGCCTTCTTTGATATCTTGGACCAGTATCTGAAGTAGGAAACCATGTCTCAAAGTGATGAAACATAAAAATTCCTTGTACAATTATTAAAAATGATATATATATGTATAGTACTAGCTTTATGTAGTGTCTAATCTAGTATAGCTAGGCAATCTATAAGTAGATTAGGTAAAAATCAAAAACATCACCTGCAAATGGATCATCAACCACAAAAACTATAACAAAGACATTCCTAATAACTATCTGACCCTCTCATGTCACTTATCTATAATCATAAGGTAAGTATCAAAATGGAAAGTTATGTTAGGAGATGGTCCCTGAACTATAAGCACTCCATGCCAAAGTGACACGTTACCTCAAAGTTGCATCCCTTCTCTGCTTCTGTTTACAAATAAACTGGCAGATGACTAAGAAATACAGCAAGAATATTACTGAATACTGGAGCCCAATTCTTTTCCACTATCAAGGATATGAGAATACCAGGAAATTTGGGCTCCTTTGCAACTGTTATTTGCAATAGGATTAAAACTCAAATACGATATTTTAACCAAAGAGGTTGCAGAGAGTCAATGTAACCAAAAACTTACTTCACGAACGATCTCCATTGTCTCTTCAATTTCTTTTCTATGGGCTGAAATGAGAGCCTCTTCTTCCTACACATGAAATGAGACTTTTCAAACTCAAAACAAGAATCACTGCATGCAAAAAATTCCAATCAAGACTGATCAAGGAAACTTTGAAGACAGGATCAAATAGAAGGTTGGAGTGCATGTGATCCTAGATAAACATACCTCAAGAATTGCATTGATTTCTCCATCATGACTTGGAGATGGTTCAGGCTCACATCGTTTTGGTGCAACATTGTTCAAATTAGAATCTTGCATTGGCTGTTGTTTGTAACTGGTGGCGGATGGCTCATATCCAGCATCTTTCTTGGTCCAATTGTTGTGCTTTTCAACTTTTTCCTCTCTGGAAACTTTTCTACGAGGAGGGGATACCTTCTGCACTTTATCATCTTCAGTGGCATCAAATGAGTTTTGAGCAGAAGAAAATGATTTATTACTAGGAAAGCCACCAAAACCATTTTTCACATCAACTTTATCCCGATCTAAAGAAACAGAAGTTGCTCCACTTTCCTCCCTTCCATTGAAAGCATAGTTTGCTGGGAAACTGGAAGAGTTCCTGTCAAAGTCAGCAGCAGAATTATATGAGGAATTTTCTACTGCTCTTCGACTTGTATCTGCTACTTTCATCTCCTGATTTAGATCGAAAGGATCCTCTGACTCCACAGAACCAGGTAATGATGTTGCTGATGAAGAATCCTTCCCAGCTGTTGGGCCTGAGACTGGATCCCTTTTAGCGTTACCACTCTTGGAGAGGCTTTTAACCCTACTTGCACAAACAACTATTGTTAGCAAAACCTCAAACTACATGATTACATGAACCGATTCGAATTCAAAATGAAAATAAACTGACCTATCCGCATATCTCAAAGTATTCAGCGTATGTTCACAGGAACCCGCATTTGGGGAAATGCAAGAAATCATTACAGTTCTTGAGTTACCAACAAAGGAATCACGAAGAACCTCCGTGAGTTTGCTCCCACGAAATGGTATATGAATTTGATCATTGTCAAGAGCACGAATGCATTCCTTTAGTGCCAGAAGGCTCTTATTGATCTCTGCTCCCTCAATCCTGCAACAGAAATTCATAATTTCCCCTATCAAATTCACTAGTGGGATCGCAAAGGTCCAAATTACCTAAATGAGAGTAAGACAAGTTAATACAATCATTCCCAGGACATCCGAGATTGAGACAGTAATCCAACAAAATAATACTGACTATAAGATGATACGTGAAACATTCGTGAGGTATACATACCGGGTCTGCCGATCATTATCAGTAGTATCAGCCCCACGTTCACTGCCAGCAAGATCTATGAAAGATATCTTTCCAATGACCTTTCCAGCTCTAGTTTCATTTGTTTCATTGTGCCTTTTGGATTCCTTCACCTCATTGTGCTTCTTAATAACAAGCTGCAAAATAGCATGGGACCTTGAAGATTCCTCGTTGGCACCAGTAGAGCCAGTACTCCTTGCAGCATTTCCCCTCTCAATAAATTCTTTAACAATCTGGACATCTGATACCTCAAACTCCTGCAATCCAACTATACAGACTTGTTGCCGGCCATCTTCCCTCATGCATAGCTTCCTAGCAATGAAAACAGAAAAAATCCAATGCTAAGATCTGCCAGCAATTTTAAAGAGACATTTCAAAGCATTCAACAACAGGGTGAACATTTCCAGCCTATTTTTATGCATCTCTCAGTGTGCACACACAACTACAGTGAACTGAACAGTGGCAGTGAAAAAAAAAAGGACAAAAGAAAGGAAGAAGAAACAGCATGCAAATTGTATATCATACACATCAAGATAGTTAAACAAACATATGACAAGAAAATCATAATAGTTTAATATACTTTTACTAGAAACTAAAAGAGTATTGCCAGATGAGAAAATTATACAGTCTGATTTCAATAGCTATTTAAACAATAGGCGCAAGTCTAAACCATACATAATGGTGCATCATGCAAGTTCCTAAATCAACCACTATTTATTTCCAACATTTTATCTGTCAGGTAAAAGAAATATTCAACTGCCATTTTCACGATCATTCCCAAATCAGAAAGCATTACTGTGTAAAATCTAAAAGAATTCAATAAGAAATATCATTTCTCTCTTTTCCCGTCAATATTGTTGGTTACAGACATTCCTGACAGAACAGAATAAAGAACCCTTGCTTATTCGTTTCCTTCCACAATGGAGGCAAATGTATTAGTAGCATTCCAGTTATTTGTATTCAATTGTATTAGTCCCATTTCAACAGAAAAGCTAGCCTCAGGCTACCATCTTTAGCAAGTGTAAGACGGCCTCTCGATATTGTGTTATAGCCACTATTAGAGTTATTCTAGTTTTCTAGCATATTTTAAAGGCCTCAAATCCTGGATTGCCTAGAGATCTGATGATGAATAACCATACTGTTGGAAAGAGACAGATGAATTCCCAACAGATAGGGCAGAGATCGATTAGATGACAATTGATTGGTGGAAATGTTTATGCAATTCACACACAGATCCAACTTATTTGGACCAAAGCTATAATCCTTCAAACCAACTAAATGATCAAAGCAGTTTGGGGGGGTGCAAGCTACTACTCATGTAGTAGATACAACAATCCTAAAATCCCAGAGAATCAATACCTTCCAAAGTCAATAATAATCCCACTTGGAAATTCTAGACCACCATAAAAAGTTCAATATCCAATGACAATACCATATACCTCCAATTATTTGTCCAACGAGTGACTAATCAAAGATCTCTTTATCCCATATGAGTTTCTTATTCAAATAAAACTATTAAGAAAAATAACATAAAATATAGAATCTTGTTCCATAATAAGGATTAGAAGGGAGATTGGAATGGGTGATCCAGAATCCAAATGGCATGCACCCCTTACTGATATTGCTGTGGCACATTGACATGCAATATGAGATCCTTGAACCAGCACATAGTGGCTCACTGGAACCATAGCCAACACTCCACCTCCAATTTCCAGCTAATGAGATCATCCAAGAGCCAAGATTTCAAATTATCTTTTAATCAACAATCAACATTGGTTTTCCCCAGCATGCACTGCATCAGAGAAAGGCAATTAAAATTTCTTTAGCACATAGCTGAACCATCTTGAATGGATCTATAACTTTAAATTTTATATCCACGTAGAGCCATTTTAAGGCCACTTCAAAAAACTTCAAACTGTACTTAATCTTTCCAAACAATCACATTAACAACCTCATCATGCAAAGTTCATCCCACGTTCATTTCATCAGTTAGTTATCCGAGAGCATAACCATTCTAGCATGTCTTTTTACTGGTTTTTTCCTGGCAATACTCAAGGCAAATCTCCATCTCCAATTCCATCTGAAAATCTACCTCTCAGTATCATCTTGAATCATAGAACCATGGCAACATGTTTAGAACAGAACAGTGGACCAATATACCAAAATATATTGGACATTTGAATGTACAATAAAAAGGGGCATCTGGTGCCCAAATGGCATTTAAACCAAAATAAAATTTCTGTTTTCATCTGCACACTTCAGCAACCCTTGCTATCACCAACTCCATGAAATAGACAATAAAATGCTGACTTTGAGGAAAACCAATCAGTTTAGTTTTCATCAAATCAAACTGAAAAACAAACATAAAAATCCTTATAGCACAAACATGCTTCAGAGAGAATGTGTTCAAATCCTGGGAATCTCCTAGCCAGTAATTCTTACTGAAGTTGCACACCATCCTCCTTTCAATTAATTTGAATTCTAGATATAGTGCCAGTCACCTATCTTCAGGTGCATTGCCATTTCAGCTCAATCTGTTTGTTCATGGTTTCTGAAGTTCTTAATTTACAACAAACCAACTGGCAATAAAGAGCATGAAGCAAACACTCAGAAGGGATAAATACCCAAATAAAGAGACCCATCCAATACCCATAAGCAGCTCTAGTCCAGATGCTAGAGGACATTATGCACCAATGAGCTTATATATTCCACAAGTTTGTATTTTTTAGGGCTTCTATGAATGATGTAAGATATGTTTTTTATTAAAAAGTCCAAAAACATGGGCTGTGGCTTATAGGAAAAAATGATTGAAAGTCGGAATTGGCAAATTTTGTAAGCAGGAAATTTCCACAATTTTTCTTCAATCAACTTTTTAAAGCGTAGCATCTAGCACTTATCTTGACGAACAGGTAAATCCTGGGATAGGATTAGTCAATGCGAATATTATCTTGATGAGCAGGTAAATCCTGAGATAGGATTAGTCAATGCGAATATTACCTTGATGAGCAGGTAAATCCTGAGATAGGATTAGTCAATGCGTATATTATCTTGATGAGCAGGTAAATCCTGGGATAGGATTAGTAAATGCGTATACAGATTCCAAATAAAAACTAAGACTATGGCTCATGATAGAATTCTGGCATTAGTGGCTGTGTTGGAGTGTCTATAGCCATTTGAGTCTTGTCCAACTCCAATCACAAGAAATTTTGTTGATCATACACACAAAGCCCCAAACCCAAATGAACACGGGACTTTCACACCTTTAGCTATGGGTGGAGCACAGCAGCAACTAAAAATAATTTGCTTGCCAAAAACAGTGCACAACAACCACACAAAGGGGGTGAAGCTTTTGGTTATTCATGCACAACAGAATTTTCATCATAAAACAAGTGAAAATGCCAAAGAGAAAAGAATACTGACCTTCTATCACTAAGGAGATCAAAGAGTTTACCACCATATATCTCAAAATAGCTGAGCCACAGTTTAAACCTCTGACTTCGATAGTATGGCTGGTGCAACAATCTCACGATGTCTTCTGAAGCTTTCAGGGGTAATGGCTGCATGGTGTATGTCTTACCACTTCCTAGAAAAATCAACAAAGATGCTTTAAATATCTTGCAAACGACCATCTCAATTTGATGAGCAAAAAACTCCACAATCATAGGAAGTGAAAATAGTATAAATAAAAAAAGCGAGAAATTTATATAAATGAGGGAATGAAATAGATCCTTTTCCAATGTAACAAGCATGGCTGTAGATTCATCTGGACAATTTGGCATCAGCATTAATTGCAACAGAAAATGTTTCAGTAGCAAAGCACATAGAGGAGAGGAAATATGGAATTTTCTTTTCACTTTTATTTTTATTTTTTTCCTTTTGTCTTTTCTTTTGTTGCCATGAATGCATTTGGTAAAGGATGACCAGAGCAAAATGAGGACCCATCTCTGGAGGATGTTCTACATATAAGGCAAGCCAGGAGAAACCATGTAACAAATGGTATTGTGCCTCTGGACTTTCATTCTATTGTTGCACTGAACTTGAACTAAAAGAGAGCCTTTATAGATGATGAGGCTAAGCATCAGAACATTAATGTGATGCACATTTTCAATGAAATTTTAATAACAAAACTGCAAGGAGTTTTGAAATCTTCAAAATGAAGGATTTAGGTATATTATTTGACAATCATTTTAGTTACAAATGGAAAAGAGAACAAATAGCAGATAGAATGACAGAGGAAAACCCACTTTTTCATTTTCAATTCTATAGACACAAAATTCAGAGACCCAATAATCAAGATATGTCACAAAAATAATCACTTTCTTTCAGCAGTTCCCATTTGAAAAAGAGGACAAAACTGGAGACCTAGCTGAATTTCTTCCACATGAACAAACCAGAAAGGAAGATATGAATCTTTACAAACCTGTCTGACCATATGCAAAGCATGTTGCTTTGGTTCGCTGGAAAATGGTAGGAATAATTGGTTCCACTGTAACACGGTATACCTGTTCACATCAGTGTAACAGAAGATAAGCAATGCAAAGCTATAAAACAGATTTGCAGATGCTATTCTTCATTGTATGCAACCTATAGATCTGAGTTGACAGATTGACAAAGAATGGAACAAGTAAATATAAAGATTGACAAAAAGGCAAATGGAAAAACTACATGTGGAGAGCCTTTCAAAAAGAGCTAAAGCAAGAAAATAAGAAAGCATCTAGCTAACAAGGGAAGAGCAAAAGCAGGTCAATATGTTGAAGAAACAAAAGATTCTTACTTCATCATTGGTAACACGCTCATCAAGAACAGCATCGAAACAAAACTCATGCTTCTCCACATATGCAGTCAAGTCCACCTGCAATGGTAAGTCTTTGAATCAGTGCAAGCCCATCCATTACAATTATATCCATTTGCACTAAGTTCATTGTCAAAACAATTATTGTAAAAAATAATTATTATTATAAAAATTCAAATGAAGCTTCATAATGTAATCCAAGGTGATCGATGGATGCGAACTAGGAACAGAAAAGTGGTAATTGTGAGTTTATCCACAATAATTTAACCACCTCCGTCGTGGGCAAGAAAAACCTGAACAACCAAATGGAGGGAGCTGCCCACCAAAACACATATAATCACATGTCGCTGACTACCTGACTAACACGGCTGGGGGGAACAAATAATGCAGCCCAGACCACAAGCACATTGTCCATGCCATTGGCAATGTGTCAACTGAGACACAGTATTGGTTACTCGGTCAATGTCAGAAAAAGAAGTTTCCATGTCTTTATAAATGAAACATGCTAACTGCAAGTATGAACAGGATATACTAAAGTAACATAGGAAAGTAATAGGATGTTATCGGAAGATGCACAAAGTTCAGTACAGCATTTTGAAGCCAAACATAAATAAATAAATTAAATTAAACCTTTAGCTTGGGCTCATGAACTGTTAAGTACGCATTATCATAGACTGTTACAATGTCGTCTTCTTTTCGAGACAGTTCCTTCTTGTTCAAAGGCCTCTTACGAACCTGCCATGCACAATATAGCAAAATAAACCAACTTTTCTATGATAATGCACAATTATAGGCATATCCAGCAAAGGGCACATGGAATGAAATTTACATTCAGTTGATAATAATAAAAGTACGAATTTAACTAGATAATAAGATAACAGGGGAATAAAGAACACAAGGCAACTACAAAATCAAAACAGATAATATGATAACAAGGGAATAAAGAACACAAGGCAGCCACAAAATCAAAACAAAAAACAAGAATTAGCAGCAATAGATTCGGCTTATATCTAAATGAACTCCGATACCAAAAACTCAAGGAACCACAAGTAATGAGTGCGCTTGAAAAGTCAGAAGAACGATGCATTCCAGGATGTAAAAATGATGCTAATAGTTTAACTACAGTGGATCCAGAAGAGGGTGGGTGGAAAGAAGGAGAAGTAAAGGCATTGCGTATAAGGAACATCAGGCTTCAAGCTTGAAATGTAACCATATACCATTGACGAAGATCCCAGAGTGAGTGCTTAATTATAAAACGAAAAACAACTTACCACAACTTTAATCTTTGCCAGGTTGCTCTCCTTTGAAACTAGTGGAGCTGGTTCTTTGTCACTGGTTGATAATCTAACTGAGGCATCAGCTTGGGCTTTTTGCTGCTTGCTAGCTGTTGTTGTTGTATCAAAATCATTATCCGAACCCCGAGTAACAGCTGGCATGAAGGGCGATGGCTCAAAGGGTTCAGACATAACATGCTGCCAAGAAGTAACCAAATGCCATTGTTAATTAAAGGAGAGAATTAAAGAAGTAAATTATGTTTATATCGAGATCAAAATATTAAAATTTGCTGCAATAGCTGATTGAACAATAAGCATTCCATGTCTAGAACCATTCTAGTACCCAAGAAAAAAGAAAATCGATGACTCATAAAACAGCAGTTTAGCATCAGGCAAGAAACAAAGCAATGAATTCAATGTCTGTGGATCCTACTAGTAGATAGTAAAAACCAAAACAATGAAAATGGCTGAAGCCACCTTGAAAATTAATATGTTCTGCACTTATTTATCTACATTTGAATGCAGCAGTCTAATATGCAAGCATTTGCACCAACAAGAGATAAGTTTGGCTACTGTGCTAAGAAAATTTGTTGATAAAATTTTGGTTTTAGCACCATTTCACAAAGGATAAATAAGATATTATGGAAGAACAGAACTAGGAACTGCATTAACAATGACTCCATGCATTAAAATAGTACAAGGCAAGATATGAGGCCAAGTCAGCCTTACAGCAAGGACAAATAAATATTAAGGAGATTCCTTGCAGCTGCCATTCATATGTCCACCTGAAAAATTATTTATACAAGAGACAATGATATGGAAATACAGACCAACCCTGAGACATATAATAGGGATACAGAAGATAAAGAATGCAAGAATATGGCATGTGGCACACATCTACCATGTTTACCATTGCGTGTGTAGATACTGATTTAGGATTCAGAACAGAATGCATGAACATTTCATGCGTTCTAAAAATGTGGGTGGCATTCTAAAGAGGGGTTGATTGTCATACTTCTAAGCATACATTCATCTTATCGTGTACATGTTAATTCTGAAGTAAGAATATTTTAAATTTATGTTGCAAAATAAAAATCGCAGTAAAAATCAGATGTTTCTTCCCCCCTGCATTTTGGAATCCAGGAGAACTGCTAATAAAATTCAATAGAAAGTACAATATACTTAATATATTTGCAAGTTCATAGAATCTAGTTAAAGCTCAAAGATGGAGCTCCTCTCCTGTTGGTAAAAGTGCTTGAGAATAACTAGATTGTCCCGCCACAGAATAATTTTGGAACCATAGAGATGACTCAGAAAAAAGTAACTAAAGATGTTTGGCCAAATTTTCCAAATAAAAACACGTATGGTCATTTAAGGGTGCTTACCTCTGAAAGAAGTTCTGTATCATCCATAGCATGCAGATCCAAAAGCCCAGCTCCAAACTCCCCTCTCAGTTCAGAAGAATAAAAACTATCCACTGCACCTGTTGCACTTGAACTTTGAGCGGTCGGGGTGTATGGTTCAGAGGCAGACTCTCCATTGAAATTCAGGTTTCTAAGTAATTTAAAAAGCTTCTGCTTTTCCTCAGCAGATTGTGCTCCATAGCCCTAGCAATTATATTTGGATTTCAGACAAAATAAAAACTTTCGTCATCCACATGCTTGACATTACACATCATCAAACCAATATCAAACCAGCAATTACAACACAAATGATACATCATCCAGTCTATGCCAATGTATAATGTTAAAAGCATCAAATTACAACCCAAAAGGTGAATCTACAAATTCTATCGAAACAGGCATTCAGTAAATGTTCCAATCATGCAAAAACTGATGTTTTCCAATTTTTGTAAGGTCAGAATTGCAGTCAATTTGTCCGCATATCTTCATAAATGAACGTAAAGCAGTCAAACGTACAGTGCAACACTAATTATAAGCAACATTGACATCCCAACACCAAGAATTCACGAAATTAATTGAATAACATAAACGTGTAGATCACCTACATATTTTTTTCGAAGGATAAGCACATCATGAAGGCAATGCAAAAAGGTAGCAGATCACCGATAATATCGAATTAAAAAGTAAATGGCACACCATAAATTCACGAATCTAGACAGAGAGGGATAAAAAGGACAACAGCGTCCTAAGCGATACCTGCATGAGGAGGTTGGGCAGGAGACGATGATCTATCCCAGACGAAGCCAATGGAGAAGCCAGATGCTGCAATCCTGCGGACTGGAGCCACCGTGCCATGACTGCGTCACCAGCGTCACTGCTCGTTGGCCCTGCATCATACAGAGCGGCTGCGGCTGCAGCGTTGCTCTGATGCATCTGGCCACCCATGTGGCGCTGCTGCGCCCGGCGTTGCGGCGCCAATTTTTAGGAATCAAATGAACCCACTGCAGAGGGAAAAAAACATTCAGAGACGAAGCAAGTGACAAACGACAACTGAATCAGACTCCGCAAGATGGTGATGCGATACTCACGGGGAAGGCGAGAAATCAGAGATCGAGCAGAACATCAATTAACCTCCAAAACCTGGAGATTCAAACCCGCCGCATCTGCGAATCCCCATCCGAGAAGCGGAAATGTGAAACTCTCAATTCAAATTTAGCCCTAATTCGAAAACAGAAATGCAGCAAACAAAAAAGGAACCGGAACCATGCCAGAGAAAACTCACCAGATTGCCTTGATTTCAGAGATCTGTTCTCAGAATCGTCGAGAATCCGAAGCAGATCGGAGGGAAATGTGGGTCACAGGGAAAGGAAAGACAATAATTAGAGTGAAATGGGTGGGTTTGCAACCGACCTTCTTCTCCCTTTCTTCCTCTCCTTGGCTCTCTGCAATTTCTAGAGAAGGAGAGACAGAGAGAGAGGATTGGAGAGCTTGCACGCGGGAGTAGGCCCTGATATAATATCCTTTGCATTGCAAGAGAGAGGGATGTGAATTTCTCGGATTTGATATTTCCACCCTCCAAAATGATTGGATGCACCTAGGAGGGCGGTTTTGTCAGAATGAGAGGAGTCGTTTGGTACTCTGGCGGCTTGCAACGCTTCCTGCGCACGGCCGCAAATGCATGCATCCCACTCGAACACTGCGATGCGGACAAAGGTTGACAAAAATCAAGCAATTTATTAGGTGTTACTAGCAATTTGATAATCGTTTGGTCGTAGGGTCCGTTTGGGTAGCCCAAACAAAAGGTGAAATTTTTATAATTTCAAAAAATAAAAAAGAGATAAGAAATTTAATAATTGCCAATAAAATAAATAAAAAATATATAAAGTTTAAAGATAAAAAGATTATAAAATTATTAAATAACTGAAGCATTAAATCCCATTATCTCCTCTCTTTTTGCACTAATTTTCCAAAAATCCAAACTCACCTCTTCGGTAAAATGGAGATCCACCAACCCGACGGAACCCCCCTACGCTCTGCGAATTTGAAAATGCAAGCTGCAGCCTGCAAATCACAGATGGCGCTGGCCTAATAACCTTTAGCGCCTGCTTATCATTCGAACCAGCCAGAGTATCATTTTTTAGGATTAATTGACTCACTTCTTGGGAGTTTGTATAATTGGCCAGTTCCCATATAGGAAAAAAGCATAGGGCATGTTACCATGTCTTAGCAATCGTAGGAATTTAAATAAAATAATTAAAAAAGTATCAAAGAAATAGTGGATGAAATAAAATAAAATAACTTAATAAAACTATGATTGAGGATGAGAATGTAAAAAATAAAATTACTATGACTGAATAAACATTGCATTTTAAAGTAAGAAAGTCATGAAAGGAAGAGTTTTAAAACTCCATATAAACACACAATTAAAAAATTATAGTTATTAAAAACACGTTTTGATTGAATTATACATCACGCCACTAATTATTTTCTTACCCCCACAGGATGGTAAAATTTCTCAACCATTGAAATCATTGATTCACGTTCCAACTACATTCTAACCCACGCTTCGATTGTTGCATTGCTTTTATCTCGGCTACAATACGAGAATCGCCAGCCATTGCTTCTTAACTACAACTTAACTACCTAGGCAGTTTTTATTTCTTTTTTATTTATTGTATATTTCAATTATTACCCCTTTTATATTCTAACTTTATTTACTCTATCATTCAAAATTATTTCATTTATATTATTTACTTTGGTATTTCTATTTTCCTCCTTTATCCAAACACCCATGTAGATTACATTAGCTGCACCGTAAAATAGAACCATATTTTTAAATTTGACAAAGGCTCTGTAAATCGTTTAATAATATTTAAGAAATATGCAAAACCAACCTGTGTAAGCTATTAATCGCGTGGACGGTTAAATTACTGGCGTAAGCGCTACTTGGTGAGCGGGGCAGGATCTGGGATGTCCAGGAGGGCACGGAACCGGCCACGTAAAAGGACGCTGCAACATGGCGATTCTCTGTCGGATGTTACTCGCATGCGTATAAGGGCATTTCAGGACTTCGGGTTCTCCTGCCGGGGCCAATTTTTGCGTGATCTGAACCGTTGATCTGATTCAACCCTTACAACACATCTTTTTTTCTTTAAAAAAGTCTGTAATTATTACTCTTGTTTGAAAAACCACCGAAGACAGTGTTCCAAATTCGACTGAGGAAAACCCAAAATCTCGGAGCGGGGTCTTCCATTTCATCCTATATCAATCACATTAGACGGTGTGGATTGTTCTCGATTGTTCTCAGTTTGGAAAATCAGCCCTTAGGGCGTGTGGATCATCAAACATGAGCGGCAGCTCGTCAAACCAACGGTCACTCGCGCACTTCAAATTTGAGGCGCCTTTGGGTAACGTAAATGGGAGGGCAAACGTAATTACGTAAATACAAAATGGGTGGTTAAGGGCAAATTAGGATAATTCAACAAACAGAAAGTAAAATAGTTTCTGCTAACATTCACCAACCATAATAATTTTAATTTTTATTAATATTAATATTTTTAATTATTATATCTTTAACTTTATTTATTTTATAATTGACATCAAGTTTATAATACTTATAATATTTTATTTACTTATTCTTGGTCAAACGATCCTTTAATGCAAAATTAAGTCATAAAGAGACATTATATTTACATATCCTATTGTACTATTTTCTTATAATTATTTATATTTTTACCATTTTTCTTATTTCATTTTAATATCAATTTTTCAACCTTTACATAATTTATATATATATATATATAATATACTAGTATCACTCTTTTTACTCTTTACATAATTTATAATTTCTCTCTTGTATAAAAGCTTTACTTCTTTGGTGTAAAAAATAGGAAGAATGTCTCTTTTCTCTCCCTCTCTTTCTTTTATCTTCTCTTCTAGCATTTCTATTTATCCGAATGCTTTATATTTCTTCAATCCAAACACCCTTCGAGTGAAATTTATATTAACAAAATAACAAATAACCTGCAAAATAGATATACTTTCAAAAATAGATTAAGCTAACAATATGAAAGATTATTTGAAAATTACTTGATTATATACCTAAATATCTCATTAAGAAAGACATCGACAATGAATTTTTTTTCTTTTATTCTTCACTTGCCCAAGCTTCTTTTTAGAAAAAAAAAAGTCTTTTATTTGAGTAAACTTATTATTCCCTTAACTAGTGGTGGAATCAGGGAAAAATGGCATCAGGAATCCAAACTGCGCATCTCTTTCAATCTCTTCGATGAAATTCAAAAAGGAAAAATCACAATACATTCAAACTATTTGAAAATTTTAGGTATGGAATGATTTTAAGTTGAGGCGCCTGCTCGAGAACGACTCTTTATCATCCAATTCAAACCCAAAGGAGATCCCATCGTAAGATGGACGGCACGGATGTTATGGATACTAGTAACTCTAGCCAAGTCAACGAATACAGCGGGTCTTTACTCCACCCTCCTCGTTTCAAATCCCACGCCAATGGATAGGCGCAATTTTTACTCGGTCCTCATTCTATTGCTCCGATCTCTGCTGGTGATGCTGTCGAATACAGGCGGTCCAAGGCGAAATTTTAAATGCATGCTTAAATCATGTCTGCGTATGGCTCTGCTGTGTGCACGGCCGTCTGTTGTTTTGTAAGTGCCACTCGTAGTATTTGGACGCATCGATCCAACAGCCGGACAACGCAGAGGGTAGAGTTTAATCGTAAATGAAACTCGGGCGCTGGGTGGCGCTTCACACGCGGCACCATTCTGTTTACGATCTGAGTCGGATATTTTCAAACATAGAATCTTGGCTTCTAGTGAATCTGGAGTGAGACTCTGGAGTGAGACTTCGACAGTGTATTGGACTTGATGGCTTTTATGCCATTCGCGCTTCTTTAAAATTATGCTCCTATTGCCCGCTCATCGTCCCCGCTGCTCTGACGGAGTATGAAAATTTTATGGGAAATCACGCCGCGGCCGTGAGAGTTCGGGACCTGGTCGGGTTTTGGATCAGATTTAGCAGCCGGCTCCACTTGCCTGGTAGTAAAATGTGTCCACATTTTTCATCGTTCAAATCTCAACAGTTTATTTTTTTAATATATATATATATATATATTTCGGATCTAACGTATGCCATAATACCAGGACTCAAAATATCTACTTTAAAATGATGTGACCTATATAAGTATTATATTATCATTTTTCTTTTAATCTTTTAATATAATTACGCAAATTTGTTGACTGTTTGCCTCTAATCTATGAATTTGATTTAAAATATGGATAATATTATTTTTAAAATAAAGTTTCCATGTGATGATAGTTTTTTTTTCCTATATATTGATCAGTTTTACATATATTCAAGCGTTTTATTTGAGAGATGAAAAAAAAAGAGAGAAATAAAATGTATAAGTGGAAATTATTTAAGAAGAAGGATACCATGATAGCCATGAAGTTAATAAAGATACCATATATTTTTTTTTAATGTAAAAATAAGCAGGCTGATTGAAAATCTTTATAAATATAAAATAAAATTAAGATTATTGAAGTAAGCGGGATCATGTTGAAAAGTGGGGGAACCATCATTGTCTCATTGACATAGGCGAAAACACCAGCATAACATCCCATTCAATGCAACCTATTTTCTGATGTTTGATGGAAGATACATGACTAGTGGAAGAATTTGATGACAGTAATAAAATAAATAAAAATAAATAGTTGGACTTTTTAATTATAAAAATAAATAGTAACAAATAAAAATGCAAATAGGAATAAATAAATGTTGTAAGTAGGTGGTGTAGATAAATATCACAAAAGATAAAAGTAGAAAGCCAAGATGGTGATAGCTTTTCCTGTCCCTTATGCTAACAAACAAATATTTCCCTTCTTCAGTCCTAACTTACATGTAATTCGAGGACATCAAACATCAGCCCCAAGATGAAATTCCCAAATTTCCTTTCGATTTTCTTTCCCGATCTATTCGTCGTCCCCTCCCACTTCTGCCAATTTGCCCTTCCACCACCATCAGATGGTGAAAATGGGTTGTCAGCGAGATCGAAATGCAGCACCGCTACCAGCATCAGCATTCAGCTCTGCTGCTCGAGAAATCATCGTTGGCAGGGACTGTTGTAATCGTTAGGAGAAGGAAGCTCGTCCTCAAGCTCAAGATCTGCGCCACATTGGGATGGAAAGATTTCTCCTTGTGACTTCCGCTACGCCATTCCAACTCGTTCTCCACCAGGAAATCTCGAATCTTCACCATGCCGATCTCCTCCACTCTGCCTTCGCCAGCAACCAACATTTGATTTGAAATGGCCTGAGTTTTGGGACCCACATGTTGGCAAGCTCGTATTCCGTGCATGTCGTAGAGTTTATCACGTATGCATGCCTTCCTAATCTGGGTTTAGATGATTGATTCTCCATGAGCGACTGTTCCGGTGGATTATTCTTTTTGAGGGGAGTATTGTGAAATTTGAAACTTTATAGAGATAGATTTAGATATTCAAGCAAAAGGGCAGCCATGAAGCCATTAATGGCGGACCATATTGTGGGTTTTTCGAAGGTCTTGAACATTTAAGCCTTGTTTGTTAAGAAGAAAAACAAAAGGAAACCTTTTCCTCTTTTTTTACCTTTTTAATTGATATACATTTACAAACCTCTATTTATCCTATTAATCCTATTTTTTACTTATTATTATTTATTTTTTAATTATTATCTCCGATTTTTTTATAAAAACTTAAATATTTTTATCTTTGTTCATGTTGTTTTCAATTATTATTTCTTATCTTGTTATATTATTTTCTTACTTTCTTTCCGTATTCTACTTTTTCTCCCATTTTTAACCCAACTTTGAAATAACCCCTTAAAATTCAATTAGTTGAGTGGATTGGAATTGATTTTTTTTTTAATCTTTTAGGAAGGGATTGATCTTCCAATTGGCCATTTGATTTCCATGCATATGATCCACTTTTCTTATTTTCACGTCATAACAAAATGTAGAGGCATTTTATTTAAAAATAATGTTTTGGACTAAACTTGTCATTGTAAATAAAAAGAGAAGAGGCTACGTGCCTCACAAACTGTCACTAAATTAACAAAAATAAAAAGAATTGCAGGTCTTTAAGTTTATACATTAGTTTTAACATTTTATTCCACTTTTAAAATTATCCACCCACCATGCCAATGTCAATATCTCAATATTAATAAATTTTCAAACTGGTTTTTGTAATTTCTCACAAACTAGTTTGCTATAACTTTATTATAAGCTATTATAAATACCTATTTAAAACTTTCTATCTGATAATAGGAGTCGCCCATTTTTTTTATTAGTTAGTTGCGCAATCAAGCATCACCCTCAAGAGCGAAAGAGGCTAGCATCGCTTTCTCTTCGCTTGACATTTGGTGGACTCAGAGAACTGGTAATTAAATTGAAAATCCAACTTGTTAGATCTTCATCTCCACTAAAACATAGAAAGTTGAGCCTTACCAAATTAGCTAAATGAGAGCTTGTGAAGCCTTGCCAATTGTTCCTCTATCACCAATGATTCGATCACTAGTGTTTCAATTTTGGGTATTAGAATCTATTGTAGTGTCATAAAATAGACTATTTTAGGATAGTGTAAAGAATGACTGAGATAGGTTTACTTAGGGAAGCCATAAGCCTTCAAATGCGAAACAGAAATAAAATTAAATAACCTCATCAAAATGTAGGAAAATGGGCTGAAATCCTTTTGCAAAATCTGAAACTAATTTGAATAATTCAAACTTTCGGCTTCTTTTGCTTATCATCCCAACAGATTTCAACAAAAGAAAAAAACTATGTGCAACATCCCCCTTCACCATCTAGCTGCTTCAACGACAATAACCAAAATTGTTGCTGCCTCTTCCTTGACCATTTACTCCATTGCCGTGGCTCCTAAACTTTTCTGGCAGTTGAGCATCTTCATCTGTCCACTAAATATTCATCCATGAGGAAGCTTGTAAACCAATCAAAAAGCAGAAAATTTCAGTTCTTGGTCCCCCAATAGAGACCCATAATTTGGGCAGTTTATTAGAGTTCTTTATCACACCATGTGCTATCCTATCTTGACAGAGTATATGTAGCTCTCTGGCCATGGGTAACCAACTAACCATGATTGGGAAATATTCCAGTCCGCCGTTCGTGTATGCTTGTCTTTCCAAAGGCTCTTAAAAAGGATGGCAATTTTCTCCTTGTCCGTAAGAGTAGATTTGATGTCCATGAAATTGAATTTGTGTGTAAATTTTCATCTCTGTTTCATCATTAATATTTATTTGTTTTAATTTTATTTACTTTATGGTTGTCATCATTTTCTATATTGCCAACATTAATTTTTTTTCATTTAATTATATTCCAATCAAATCTACTTAGGTCTTAGGAGGATAGGAGAACTTTTAAAATGAATAGACTGGGATAATAATTGTAATTATAAAGAACTATGCGAAAAAAAGTCTGCCCTTATTTGGTGCATTCAAAAACACTCTAATCTACTTCTAAAATAGTGAATTAGTAGTGATGATCACAAGGACCAAGTTGGGAGTCTTCGATTTTCAGTCAGGCATGTGGATATGCTTAAATGACATTGGTCTCTCAAGCCACCATTTGCTCCATTTGGGTTGCATCTCTGCAAGTTGATGCACAACAAACCACATCACATGCCTCTTGCCTTTTAACTTGCAATGGCGGTTTTCAGCTCCTGGCGTGGGGCCTCCAAAGGAGGAGAAGGATGCTTAGCAAGGATCTCAAGTTCGGGCCTACCAAACCGTCTTTTGGTGGTGGCTTTATCAGTACATGATTCCTTGTGGGGTACTTTTGAAAAGAGCTTTGCTTTGGACAAAAGCAAGTAGGTTGAGACCCATCGAAAATGGTGGGTGAATTTGAATTAAAAGATCATCATTTTCCTTCAATTAATTAGGTATTATATCTCTTTTTATGTGTCTGCATATTAAGCTAATCATTGAAGAGGAAGATCTCACCAAAACCATTGTCTTCCTTGCATGCTTCAAGCTAACCATACAGGAGACCAGAGCCGTTCATCAGGCAGGATAGCCCCTTCAACATATACCATAATAGCCTTCGTATTCATATGAGATTTTTGGTAGGTAACTCGGCACGTCGGCATGTTGTTTTACAAATATGTGCCATGACCAGGAATTGATGAAGGGAAGAGTCTGTGCAGTCAGAGCCAGCTGTTGTTAAATGGACAGATGCAGTAGCACCATTGAAGCTTACGCTTGAAATTGGAAGCATTCATTCCAAGTTGGAGTGGTTTATTACTTAATCAAAACATGATTGAGACGTCTCTACATCGCACACTGTCATCTATCATTCCACTTTCTAGAAATCATAGCTGTCAGAATTCCAAGCCATTAATCTTTTCTTTCCATTTTTCATAAAAAAAATTCCCCATTTTAATATGTTTCTTACCATATGAAAAATTAGGGCATCAAGTAGGTAACAAACCTGGTTTGCATTATAATTTTACAATAACTATCATCTGATTGTGTCGGCTTACTTTAATCTTTTGACAACATTCTCAATTATATATCATTGCCCACTTACAACATTCACTTGCAATGCCCAAAAAGCCAGACAGTGGAAATTCAAGAAAGTGAAAATTGTCTTATGCTGAATTCACCATTAACGATTCTTACCTAATGTTGAAGTCAAACATCAAAGATTAATTATGCTAAATAGAAATAAATTGTACTCGTTCAGTTTCACTTTGATCCAGTTCCACTGGTTTTTCTTTTAATTTTTCTGTAATCGTGTGCTCAAAGGGGATGATAACGTTGTGAAAATATCATAACTGGCGACACATCCTTTTATTGACAAGCATAGGAGAAATGTCCCAAAAAGATAATTTTTCTTTTTACATTAAGAGTTTGTTTGGACAAGCTCATGTAACGCCCTGCTTTGCTTCCGAGGTACTACTTTATAATAGTATCATGAAGAACTACTTTATAATAGTATCATCAGGAACTCGCGACTGAGTCTCCTATGTACTATCCATCTTAAAACCTGTACAACCAATTATTATGCAAATTATATGTTCAAATCCACACTAGATATTACAGCCTACACCCGCACTTAGCCCATAACTTGAAGTTGCATTGTGATGGTAGTTGTCAATTAAGTGTATACATTCATTCGGCCATAGTGACACATAACAAAAAAAATGTATATACACATGATTTATACATGCCTTAATATACAAGGACTTATTTAGATTAATAACTTTACAATTTTTATACATCACTGCAGTACCCAAAATGATAAACTTTTATAATTACGATCACTAAACGGATATGGAGTCACAACCTATCCTATTCATGAGCTCTAATCCTATGTTGGGCTCTATCTTTTGGCCTATTAATTAATAACCATAAATAAAATGGGGTAAGTTTGGGCAACTTAGTAAGCAGGTAAAGCGATCAAATAACCATGATGACGCGGCGCGTCGGCAGAACGAACAGGCCAGAAACGCCAACATGGCGTGGAATCGACGTTGTCGCCTGCACGCTGCGGACACGGGAACCATATCACGCATGACTGAGACGCCGCATGACCAAGGCTAGCATGCCGAGAGGCTGATTGGGAGTGCCAGCATGGGGCGCAATTGGTGCTGCCATTGATGTGCCGCGGAGACGGGCACCACTCCAACTGAGGTGCCGCGTAACCAATGCATGACCGAGGGGCGTCGCGCACCTGTTGGCATGACCGATGCGTTACGCGTGCAGCGGCTGTCCGCCGGCTCCGACGTGAAAATGGCGAAGACGACGAACACCGTGAGCCGGAGGGGCGCCGCACACCTGCTGATGTGCCGGGCCGTCGAAGCCTTGCCCCTGCTGATGTAGCGCGCAGCTAGGAAGGGGCTGACCTGGTGCGCGGAGGAGGTAGCTCGGGCCGACGCGTCGCATAGCCGAAGCTTTCTGACCATGACAGCATGTTTCGCCACGAGGGCGCTTGGCTGATGTGGCATGAAATCGGGACAGGCAACAACAATAAACCAGGTTAAAATTCTGCTGACACGCTAAGCAAATGAAAAAATCACGGTCGTACAAAATATCTTTTGAGCTGAAGATAATACGTGTATCAACCTTACAAAGTAAACTTTCACAAATATATGTTCAAAGGCTATATCGGAAAGAGAATTCAAATCTTGCAACTTATTAATTGCATAGTACCTATGGTAGGGATGTATGCAATTAATTTTAATTTAAAAGATTATTTAATTTAGATTGACCCAAGGCATAAATAAAAATCCTAGAGTAAGCCCCAAGATGCCCCCATGTTGGAGCTAGAATTTCAGAAATGGCCCCATTGGTGAAGCTGGGCATGTTTTCCAAGGAGTTTCCCAAGATGCCCCCATGTTGGAGCTAGAATTCCAGAAAT
>JAYJMB010051645.1:0-28939 GCA_036873735.1 Pouteria campechiana
AGTCATATATATGACTTGAGTGACTAGTGAAGTATGATTATTATGTGTAATGTGTGTGAAACATTGGTTTGAGCATGTGATGCAATTTGGAATGAAAATGGTCTGTGGAGTAACATATAGGAAACAAGTCAATAAAAGGACATGAGTAAACGATTTTTGGCAATTGACCTCTAATGAGGTGGTGAATAGCATAAACATGTTTCATTTCATGTACATGATGTGTGTGAAATGATTGTTGAGACAATTGAAATGTTTAATAAAAAATGGGACTATGGGTGATATTTGATAAATGCAAAGCCAAATTTTTACAATTAAGATGGTTTCTTGTAATAGAAATGTTATTATTTAAGTTTGGGGTGAGAATAATTATCCTAAATGATCATTTTAGGATAATTATATATGGGAATAATGGAAATTGTAAATGATTGGGGATGTAAATGCAACATTCCATGATTTTGGGGTTAGTTTATGTGGCAAATATATGGTGAAAGAAAGGTGAAAATGACAAAGGTGTTATTTGTGCTCGATTTTTGACATAATTAGAAAGAAGTTGTATCCCTTAAAATTAACTTTACAATCAAGTAAGAATCATACGAATTGCATCTCATACAAGAAAGTTAGAGCTAAAATACTACAACTATCTTTGAAGTTTCATATTGTATTAAAACAAGAGGCATTAATTTGAGGCCAAATTAATAATATTTGGAGGATGATTCAGGAAACATTATTAACATAAAAGTCATATATCTTGAAATTATCTTTCCAAACATTGAAAATCATATAAATTGGACATTATACAGGGAATTTATGGCTAAAATAGCAGAACTACTCTTGGTAGGTAACAGAGTGGGAGCCGCGGCACCCAAATTCGAGGCCGTGGTGCCTATGATGCTAGAAAGTCGGTGACCTGACGTTTTATGCTATTTTGGCCCTGTCTTTCATTTCTAACTTCTTCTTCTTCCTCTCCATGCCCAAACCCATTATCCTAGTCCCTTCTATGCCTAATCTCTTGCCATTTTAGCTAGAAGATAAGATGATTTAGGCATGTAATCACCAAGTATGCATTTAAACTTAGGGTTTAGCAATCTGGACAGAGGGAAATGGAAAAAGATCTGATTTCCTACAAGTGGAGGATACTATTTCAAGTTTTCTACTTGAATTGTCATACATGGATGAAAGTTACACTTGGATTCCATGGTAAGATGCTTTTCCCAATCCAAATTTAGGATTTTATGTTAACTAGGGTTTTTAGGAATAGTGGAATTTTGGATAAAATGAGGAAATTGCTTTGAGAATGATGGGAGAAAAGGCTTAATGAACTAATGATAGTATTTTGGAACTTAATTGGGTATGATTTATACTTGGCTAAGATTTTTCAATCTATGAATAGTAACTTCCCTAATTTCATAGCTTATGCATAATAATCATGTGAGAAGAAATGACTAACTGCATGATTATAGTATTTTGTGGCTATTTGGAGTGAATTGAATATGAGAAATTTGGTAATGGGTGATGACCTAATTAGGGTTTTTATGAACTAGCTCAAAAGTAATGAATTAGAGGCTTAATTGGATTATGTTGGAGGTTATTTACATGCTAAGCATGTTGTATGAGAAGTGTATATGGTTGGAAAGGAATATCCCCCTTGAATACACTTTATGAAAATGTTATAATTTAAGTCATGTATATGACATGTTCTATGAAATGCTCATGTGAGCCATAAAGTTAGATGTAAAGGGTTTGATTCAACCCTAAGATCCTAATGAAGTAAGAATTAGGGATTAATTTGTTTGGGAATGTAATTAAACTTGTTTTAGATTAAAAGTATTGGATATGAATTGTATAAAGTCTAGAATATAGGTAAGCTATTGTAACCTTATGAAAATTGATAATGAGACTATGCCCACCAATTGTATGAAGAAATGACTCAAACCAATTGAAAAGTGACTTAAGTGATAGAATTAGGTAACTGACGTGATCATTATAAGATGTTACAAGATCTAAATTAAATATGTGATGTTTGTTTAGGGCTAATTGAATATAAATTTAAAGGCCTCATTGTGAAATCCGCCGATGGATGATGTGTATTTCATCCAAGTAAGTAGGCTTCTTCTTTCTGATTGACTACATTGTTGAATAGGAATGTGGAATGTCCCATTTTGTTGTATCCAGGCATGTATGTTTGGAATGAGGATAGTGGATATCCCATATTTATTTACAGATGATGTTATCTGGTTTATTAGGGAAAGTGGGTATCCCTTGGATGGAACTATTGATGTTAGTGTATGATATTTATTCTTGTTTATAGATATCTATTGAATGGTATGGGGAATATCCCATACTATTATATAGAATTGAACATGATGAGTATGATATATGGAATGTTGTATGTTTGTATATTGGAATGTTGGGCATGATTATGCAGGTTCTGAATGAAACATGATATATTAGTGTTTATGAATTATTATTTTCTATTACTTGGCCTACTTACTGCGTTCCCCGGACTCACGCCTTCTTATTTTATTTTTTTAAGAAACAAGTGAAGAATCCCAACTATGGGTTGGGGTTGGTGAGCTAGAAGTGAAGATAATTTGTTTATCGTATGATGAATTAGGATTGGAAACCCTTGGTATATTGGATTTAAATGTTATATCTTTGTATTAAATAATCTCATATAATGTATAATGAGTGGGAATGGCATTATAAATTGTAATTATGTGATTATATTTAAGAGACTTAAAATGAGGTCTAACAAATGAAATGACATGTCATAGTTAATTGTTGTATAAGGAAAAGTATTAGCACATCATAGTAATGTATTTATAATATTGGGACAAAATAACATGATTCCCATTAGAGTGTAATGTCATCATGATCTATTCTGATCTTTAGCGAAAGACTATGCGTATAAGTTGGTTTTATGATTTATGGCTTATTAAAATTATGATTTAAATTAGATTTTATATGATTAATGCATGCACAGGTATGTAGTCTTTTATTTCAGGGTAGACCTTGCCAAAATTTTGGCAGAATATTCCCTCAAAATTAAGAATTTGTAGGGGAATAGTGAAAGGTATATACACCAAAGTGGGGCATAATAAAATGGGATCTGAACACCCCCATCCTAGAAGTGGGATTTCATTGGGGCATTTCATCGTGCACTTCACATGCATTATCTAAATCTTATCGTTTTATTAAGGGTTTCAAGGGAATTTCATGTCCAACATTACATAGCTAGTATACAATTCACTTAACAGATAATTTAGCTTGATCGCATGCCAATTAAGCCCTTGATTTCAATAACTTTCTATTTAAATATTTAGTACACAAAGGCCCTTTTAGCCTCTAGTTAGGATATGAACCCAAATTAAATCTTTCACACTTAAACAAGTCCTAAATCAATATAATCCATTAATTAATCATTTCCTCCATGAGTAATACAACAATTCTATAATTTCCATAAAAAATATTGTTCATGGGCTATGGAAAACCCTAATAGGCAAAAATTATGATTTCTTATGCCCAATTAAATTCTAAAACACTAATTAATTCATTCCCCCATGAGTTTAACAACAAACCCCCATCATTTTTCCCCAAAAATCACTATGCATGAATTGGGTATAAACCTTAGCAAAGCAGAAAACAAAAATTGGTTGGGGAAATAAACTCACCTTCATTTTCATAATTTTCGCATTCCCCAACACAAGAATCCAAGCTCAATTTTCTCTATAGCCTCAATGATTAGCAGCAACCCAAATTTCCATCTTCTTCCATCATCCAAATGACTAAAAACTCAAACTTGGGTCATGCTTGATCATTTTCATATGTAAACATGATGAATCTTAGCTAAAAGTGCAAAATATTAAGGCATGGAGGGCTTGGGAGAAAGGGCTAGGCATGGATAGGCATGGGGAAGGAAGAAAAATGGGCTGACAAGCCCTTCAAATAATCAAAATTTGGGCCATCGACATGCCAATGCCGTGCCTTGGAATTTGCAGTCACGGCCTGAAATTTTCTGCCCCAAAATGTGCCATTTTGTCATCCCCTATGGAGCAGTTTCAGTAAATCAAGCATAACTTCATCATACAGACTCAGAATTGAGTGATTCTTATTTCGTTAGACACATAATTGAAAGGGTTACAACTTGTATGCTGACTAGTTTTTAAAAGAGACTCCGTTTGGATTTGTGGAGCCCCAAAGTGACACCTTTTGAATATAGAGACCATTACATTATTTCCACTACAACTCTCTCATATGAACTTGGAAGTAAGCGATTCTTGATTCGTTAGAGAGATAATTTTAAATATAAAAATTTTGTCTTAAAAATCATCTCTAATTAATCCAAATTATATGTCCAAAATTGAATAACATTATATTGATTTTCAACTTCCATTTTCATTTTCAGCTTCTAAATATAATCTTGTGCTCAATCCACAATTTCACTTTATATGCAACTCATGTATTCAGTCCCTCCTTAAATATGATATATGCACATATCAAATATCAAATCACATTAAAATTCATAATAACCCCCTTAAATAATTAAAGGTTATACTAATTCATCATCCTCATGACTGTACCCAATGCATATAATGATCCCAATGTGCATTACAAAGTTCTTCTTATTTTCCAAACTATTTCACATATTTTTCTTTTTCCAAAAATTAAGATCATGTAAATATCATAAAATTACATAAAAAATGCCTAAGAATACAACTTCAATTTGGCTTGATCATGTCATTGAAACATCATCACGTTCAACGTAAACTTCAAAAATATTGGTTCCACAATAGAACATAGCACAAATCAATAGGCATGCTAATTTAAATTTCAACTTGACTCTCATGCATCATGTATATTGGTCCCACCATATGGCTAAACTAATGCAATCTTATGGAAGTGATTAAATGTACTATAAAGACAATGACTCACGAATTAAGAACACAAATGTTATGGTGGTTTGGAACTCCCTACTGACTCCACTCTCCAATTCACAATCACACACTTAGGTTCCACTAGTCAACTTAGTCCCAAAGTTATAGTGATACAAATACTCTATTCTCTAGAATTACACTTTCAGGTAATAATATAGATGAATCACTTACACAACCTATAATGATTCAACTATCTCTTGGTTTACAACCCAAACCAAGGACATAATAAAGAACGTAATAATGAAAGGCTTACAACCAATTCATCTCTCAAGTGAACTTCAATACTTCTAATTATCCAAGCTTTATTCACCTACAAAAAAAATGTTAGAATCTTTTTATAATCTTAATCTCTTAATTTCCTCTAAATCACACTACAAGATTTGTCTTCTCTATTTTCCCACATATTTTCCTTAACTCATCTCCCATTAATATAGATGTTCAACTACTGCAATATAAACTCTCAAAGGAGGTTAAATAAAATGTCAAACTACTTCATTTTTGGATCTTTGTGATTGCTTGCAATGGTGCCAAAACCATCAACATTTTACCCAAAAATTATTGATCTTTTATGACAAACCGTTGATGTTTTCCATCATAGAAAACTCCATCGAAGTCTAAGCTCGCTGATTTTGTCTTTGATTCCTAATTCGTCGAGGTTCTTCAAAATCCAACTTTGCTTGATTTGAATCCATTGAGATTCACAAATTGCCAACTTCACTAGATATGTCCTTAACTAAAATTCCATCAAGGTTGCTGAACAAAACATCGACGGATTTCTTCACTTAATGTCTTCCATCCTTAACCTATTTCCAGAAATTTGTTTACACTCTATCCATCACTTCACACAACTTCATTACATGCCTTTCATCACATTTACATCAATCCACTCTACATCAAATATATGTTACATCATCAAATCACATAGTAAAGCACATTTCATCCAAATTTGTTCATCATCAAAATAGAAAACATAAACCAAACAATTCTCCCCCTTTTGATGATGACAAAACCAGCTATGGATGAACTTAAAATAACATTCCTCCCCCTGTCAACATGCTTATTTATCTATGCAAACTAAATCTAATTTTCTCTCCCTTTTTGTCATAAGCAAAAAGATAGGAATACAAAAATATAGAGAATGAACAAGAAAGATATAATCAATATGAATAGAAAGATAGAAGTGAGCGAATTTAATATGTGATTCAAGGAGTTAAACTAGGGAATTTAAACCAGTAATTTGTGACAAGGCAATTAAATAGCTTCAAATTGTCAAACAATAAGAGAGATAGTTTTTGAAAAATGTTCTTAGGTCTTTAAATTTCAAAATCATTTGGAAGGAGATGACTTTTTTCTTTGTGGAGTCTGATTGATCAACTGATGTAGAAGCATGAATTTGCTCTAATATGTACACCTACAAGTCATCTCTAAGAGGTCCCAGACTAGCTACAAGTAAGGCCTACAAGGTAGAAATATCCAGCAAAGGAGAAGTTAAAGTAGTTGTGACATGAGGTGTAGAAGTAGATGGATGAATGGAGTGTGTCAAGTATCAGAGATAGTTGCTGCTGAATCATCTCCAACCTAGGGATCCTTCCCATTTTTTCCATGAGAACCCTTCTCTTCATCTAGATCTTGCTTATCTCCCAGAACATCTTGATTAAACTCATATTCACCCTCATCATTTCCTTCAACTTCAAGTTTAGTTCTTGCTGCATCATCATCTTGAATAGGAATCTCATTTTCATTATCTCCAAGCACAACTGAAATGTATCTCCACTTAGCATCATCATACTTGATATATCTCATCCGTCTATGTGTTCTAATGTTTATCTCATTGTAACTCAAAGAAAAAGTTAGAACATCATTAGAAAGATCTATTTCAAAGTGTTGAAATAGTCTTGTCAAATACATGGCATAGGGGAGATAGTCATTAGCTCTATCTTTCTGATTGAACATATACCATAACATAGAATCCGCGAGATCATGCTCTAGATTATAAACAATGCAGTAAATCAATACATATTCAAGAATACTAACTGCATCATGTCCTCCATTTCTAGGGAATAAACAGTGGGTCACTATGTGATGAATCAATTTGAACTTCACAGAAGAAAATTATTTATTTGTGAATCCTCCTTTCCTATTAGATAGTGACTTATTTCCCATTAAACATTCAACAACTTCTTCTTGATCATATGTTTTATCAGCTAAAACATATGGAAGTCTCATGATCAATGCAAAACTCTTTAGCAGTGAAGCTTATTTCCTTTCCTTAAAGATAAGTAGAGTGAACATAAACTCCATCCTCTCCTTCTTCTTCACACAGATAAAAATAAAACAACTTTACTAATTAATTATAGATCATCAAGTTTTCCACCAGAAACTCAAAAATTCCAAATTTCCTCAACTAGTTAATGAATTGAAACCCTTCATCTTTAAAGAATTATAATTCAAGAACTTACCTCATTTATAGTTCTTGCGGCCAAATTTCATATAGAATTCAATTTTGTCCTTTGATATGAAGTTCTTCAATATTGGGTCCACTAAAACTCATTTTTTGGTAAAGAAGTGAGTTTATTTTGATGTGGGGTAGGAACTCATTTTCTAGGAGTGTATCTTCTTGGAATGGTTGTCTTTGGAGTGGATTTGGACTTTTTGGGTAATTGAGAAGGTTTGGTTTTAGAAGGTATGCATTTCCCATGTTTTGGTTTTGGAGATGTATGAATAGGAGATGGTGAAGATTCAATGGGAGTTCTTGGTTTTGGATCTTGAGATGGTTCAGGAAAAGGAAGATTTTCTTCATCAACATTGATGGGATTGTGCTATGTAGTTTGTCTACCTTGTGTTTCAGAGGGTTCTTGAATAAAAATACCTCATGTTCTTCTTCTTGTTCTGGGAGGAGAAGGTTTAGGTTTAGAGGAATCCACCAAATTTCTCTTTCCTTTCTCCTCACAAGATGCCTTTTTTAACATAACAACTTTCTATCAGAAAGACTAAAATGAAAATGAAATTTAGAGATTTTATAATTCAAGGCTCATTTTGATTTATATCAAAAGATAGGACATAGATTATATTGAAGCAAATAAAAGGATAAGGCTCAAATATAATCAAAATAGAAGGTTTGATCAATAAGGAATGTCAAAACAGAACTCAAGCTCGACACACTTATTTACATATGGTAGGTGTATTTGTTACAACAACAATAAAACAATCTATATTGCAATGACTTTTAACCAAGCAAAGTCTACTTACATTAATCATAGAATAATCACAAATCAAACTTGAAGGACATTCATTTAGGTGCAAGAACCAATGGAACAATAAGAACTTTGATAGAAACAGGGTTTGTCAAAAATGATCATGACATTCATAGTAATTCAATGAAGAAATCTAGTTTAGCTATGGATATGAATGATGATGTATGGAAAGTGATGGATCTTACATGAAAACAAGGATTCAACCCAAAAATTGAAGAGATTTTCAATACACAAACAGGGCATCTCATCAAATAATGGAATAATTACTACAATATTCTTGTAGAGAATGGAAATTTTTCATACAAGGAATCACATTAATGAATTTGGAAAGGAGAATTGGGTTTTTGCGAATTCAAAAATCCTAAAAACCCTAAATTTTTGAATTTTTAGAGTAAATGAAAGGGCTTTTCAAAAATCCTTTTTTAACTACAAGGATATGAACTGAATAGACATAAGGCATCGATTTCTCATGATAAATACAAGGAAATGAGAAAGGATTTTGAAGAAAAATTTCAAATCCATGGATATTTTAAGGAAATCAAAAACTGAAAGAGGAAACATAAAAATCAAAGCATTACCATGTTTTTGATGAAGAAGGATGGAGAAAATCATCCTAAATCCATCCAAATGAGCAATGGAGAAGAGAGGAAGCCAAGAGGAGATGAATAGATTTTTCAAAAATGGAAACCTTGGCTTTAAGGAGAAGAAGAGTAGTTGTCCCGTATAAATTGTGTATTTAAGTTATGATATTGTATCTGAATTCATCGACATTTTAATCCATCAAAGTCTACAATCTATCAACGTTTATCATTCGTCGACATTTTGTAACATAGATGGAATTCAAACAAATATATCTTTTATTTTATGCATGTTATTCATTATGCAAATGGATCAATAATGCCTAACTCTCTTCTTATTTGTAAAAAGTGGCTTTGTGAAAATGTCTGCTAGTTGATTTTCAGTTGGAATAAATTCAATTGAAATATTTTGAACATGATCCCTAATGAAGTGATGTCTTATTTTAATGGATTTAGAGTGTGAATGTAATACTAAATTTTTTGTCAAATTTATTTGATAGGCACGCATGCCACATTAAAGTCATAGTCACTTAATTATTGTTTCATCCAAAGTATTTATGCACAACGACTAGCTACTACTATATATTCGACTTTAGCTGTTGATAATGCAATAGTACTTTGTTTCCTAAAGTACCAAGATACAAGTATCCTTCCTAGGAACTGACAAGTTCCACTAGTACTTTTTCTGTCTACCTTGCATCCAACATAGTTAGCATCAGAATATCCAACTAAATCAAATGATGATCCTCTAGGATGCCATAATCCTAAATGAGATGTTTCCACAACATATTTAAAAATGTGTTTAACAGCAGAAAAGTGTGAATCCTTTGGATTTGATTAAAATCTAGCACACATACATACACTAAATAAAATGTCAGGTCTACTAGTAGTTAAATATATCAATGAACCAATCATAATTCTGTATAGTCTCTGATCTACACTTTCACCACTTTCATATTTGGCCATTTTGATACTTGCACTCATAGGGGTAAGCATGCATTTTAAGTTTTTCATTTTGAATTTCTTTAACATTTATTTGATGTATTTTGATTGTGAAATAAAAATACCTTCATCAGATTATTTTACCTATTGTCTAAGAAAAAATGTCAATTTAACCATCATACTCATCTCAAATTCACTTTTCATCATATTTCAAATTCCTTGCAATATTTCATTTATAGAACCAAAAATGATATCATCCACATAGATTTGTGCAACAAGAATGTCTGAATGAATATGTTTAATGAATAGTGTTGTGTCAACTTTACCTCTTTGAAAATTTTTACTCCATAAAAGTCCACTTAGTCTTTCATACCAAGCTCTTGGAGCTTGTTTAAGACCATACAATGCCTTTGTGAGTTTAAATACACAGTCTAGATGTCTATGATCTTCAAAACCTAAAGGTTGTTTGACATACACTTCTTAATTTAAATATTCATTTAAGAATGTGCTTTTTACATCCATTTAAAATAATCAAAATTGTTTGAATGATGCAAAATCTAGTAACATTCTTATGGCCTCAAGTTTGGCAACAGGTGCAAATGTCTCATTATAATCCATTTCCTCTTCTTAGGAATATCCCTATGCTACCAGACATGCTTTATTTCTTACTATAATCCCGAATTCTTCAAGTTTATTTCCAAAGATCCATTTTGTGCCAATTAGAAATTGATCATTTTGTTCTAGTACAAGTGTTCACACATTATTTCATTTAAAATGAGCTCTTCTTGTGTTGCTATGATCTAGTTTTAATTTAAAATAGTATCTTTTATTAGTTTTGGGTTCAATGTAAGATAAGAAACCAAAATTACCATAGACATTATGAAGTAAGCTACGAGTTCTCACTTTGTCATACACATTTCCTATAATATCTTCTAATAGATGATATCTATGAGTATAAACTGACTGGGATGGTTTAGTCAACTCACCTTTACTTATTCTTCATGAATATTTTTCTCAGGTAGATTTGATGACTTAGCTTATGGTAAATCTTTAGATCCTTGCTGAGCTTCAATTGATGTTTCAAGAAAATTAAATCTCTCATTTTCATCATCTGCATTGTCAACCTTTCTCAACCAAGAGTTAGTCTCATCAAAGTTTATATGGACTGACTCTTCTACTATGTATGTTCGCTTATTGTAGATTTGATATGCTTTGCTGGAAGAAGAATACCTAGAAATATACCTTTATCACTTTTCTTGTCAAATTTATCAAGGTTATCTTTTCCATTATTCAATACAAAACATTTATAGCCGAAGGAATGAAAATATAAAATGATTAGCCTTCTAGCTTTCCATAGTTCATCAGAAGTTTTCTTTAGAATTGGATGAATGTAAACATAATTGATTATATAACATGTAGTATTTACAGCTTCAACCCAAAATTTATGAGGAAGATTTGCATCAATTAACATTGTTCTAGCCATTTCAACTAAAACTCTATTCTTCCTCTCAACCACTCCATTTTATTGTGGAGTTTTAGGTGCAGAAAAATTATGAGTTATTCCAAGTTTATCATAGAAATCATTGAAATGAATATTATCAAATTCTCTACCATGATTACTTCATATTGAAAGAATTTGTGTTCCACTTTCATTTTGAACTTTGTGATAAAATTTCTTACAAATGTCAAAACATTCATCTTTTCCACTTAGACATAGTATCCAGGTATATCTAGAAAAATTATCAACAATCACATACACATACTCGTTCCCACTTAAATTTCTTGATTGTGTAGGTTCGAAAAGATCCATTTGTAATTCACTTAAAAGGCTTTGATGTAGAAACAATATTTGTTTATTTGAAAGAAGCTTTTGTTTATTTACCAAATTACCATGCATCACATACATGATCCACATTGATCTTCATTTTTGGTAAGCCTTTTGCAAGATCAAGTTTTATAAGCTTCTTAATTGTGTACATTTTAGCATGACCAAAATGTTTGTGCCATATCAAAGCCTCATTGTCTACTACAGATAGACACTTTACATGATCTGCACTGAGGTCTAAAGTATACACATTTCTGTTTTACTTTCCACAAAGTATACTATTTCCTACATTGTTATCAACAATACATTTATTAGACTTAGACACAACATCAAAACCTTTGTCACAAAATTGACTTATGCTCAAAAGGTTGTGTTTAAGACCTTCTACATAATACAAATCAATAATGTCTATACTTGAAATACTTACTATATCAATTCCTCTGATTATTCCTTGATTATTTTCTCCAAAAGTCACTTTACCTTTATCTCGAAAAGATAAACTTTTGAACAAATGCTTGCTTCTGATCATATGATGTGAATATCCACTACCAAGGTACTGGCTAGATTTTATTCTTGAAGTTAAGTATACCTGAAGAAGAAAAAGTCAAGTCTTTGGCACGCATATCTTAGGTCCATGTATGCTAGGTAGGAAAATAGTTTGTTTAGGTACCCAGATCGATTTTATTTCTTTGTTTTGTAATCTTTTTATTGAACAATTTTAATCAACATGTCTAGATTTATTACATAAATAATAATGTCCCTTGTGAAAGCTGAAAATATTTCTTCTAAAATATGTAGTATGATTTTGACAATTTAAACAGTTGTTCTTCATCTGATTGGTCATATTTTTCAAGGAAGTACTATACAATTTCAACTTCTGGTTTTCATCCAACATCTTCTTTGAGTCATTTTTTAGAAGATCATTTTCATATTTTAATTTTGAATATTATTCAAAAAGAAAATTGAATTCTATTTGAATTCTTCATATAAATATTTTTTGAATCTAAAACTCCTTTTTTAACTTTGCATATTTTTTAGTTATCAACTTTGATTTATCATGAAGTTCAGTGTGTTCTATTTGCAATTCAAACAAGAATTTATCATAACTTACCTCATCTGACACATTGCTCTCTTTATCTTCATCAACATATGCCATTAGACCAATATGACACTCCTCACTTTCGGATTTAGAATCCATAGAGATAGATGAGTCACTATCACACTAAGCTCCAAAATTCTAAGGTTTTTGGTACTTCTTTCTATTATTTTTGATTGATAGGCATACTCTTTTTAGATGTCCATTTTTGATACAATTATGACATGTGAGTTCCTCCTCTTCCTTTTTAACTAAAGCTTCAGTTTTGAATTTTCTATCACCTTTCTTATTTTGTACTTTTCGAGCCACTGCAAATTTGTTCTTCATTTGTTATTTTTTTAAAGATTTTTTTTGAATCGACAAGTGAGCATAGCAATTTCCTCATTTTCTTCACCTACATCAAGAACAAATTGATTAGCATTAGCTTTTAGGCCTACAGATCTCTTACCTTTTGATTCAATTTTATTCTTCTCGATGACATGTTCATGTGATAGCAACGATCCCATAAAGTCATCAAACTTTAACTTTGAGATATCTTTTGCTTCTTCGATTGCTATCACTTTTGCAGTTCAAGCTTTAGGTAAAGATCTGAATATTTTTTGAATTTCTTCCTTCTTAGTAATCTCTTTTCCAAGACCTTTAAAAGCATTGATGATCTTAGGAAACCTGTGATTCATGTCAGTAATGGATTTATTAGAACGCATTGTAAATAGTTCATAATCACACATTAAAAGATTCATTCTTGTCACTTTTACTTGTGATGTGCCTTCATGGGTAATTTGAATTTTCTCTCATATATCTTTTGCAATTTTACAAGTTGACACCCATTCAAATACAACAAGATTTTAGCTTTTTTATTTGCTGGACTTTTCTCTTTCTGTTCTACAATCCAAGTACTTATTTTTCCAACTAGTGTTGTAAAGCCATCTTCAATTATGCACCATGCAGACCTATTATAACCCATTGAGAAACTTTTCATTCTTAATTTCCATAGAGGATAATTATCTCTAGTTAGATATAGAGGTCTATTTGTAGATAATTTCTCTAGAAAACTAGTTGATTGGAATGCAAATCCATTGCTTCCATTTCCATTTTCATTTCTGCCACTATTGTCATTGCCACTCTCATTTGTATTTGATGTAGCCATAGAAGATCACTTTGAGCAATACAAAGATAGTTCTGGTATCACTTGTTGGTCTTACCATATGGCTAAACTAATTAAATCTTAAGGAAGTGATTGAATATGCTATAAAGATAATGACTCATGAATTAAGAACACCGATGTTATAGTGGTTTGGCACTCCCTACCTACTCCACTCTCCAAGTCACAATCATAGACTTGGTTTCCTCTAGTCAACTTAGTTCCAAAATTACAGTGGTATAGATACTCTATTCTCAAGGTAAAGATTAGATGAATCACTTACATAGCTTGTAATGATTCAACTATCTCTTGGTTTACAACCCAAACTAAGGTACAATCAACATAATAAAGAATCTAATAATGAAAGGCTTAAAACCAATTCATCTCTTAGGTGAACTTCAGTACTTCTGATTATCCAAGCTTCATTCACCTGCAAAACAAAAGTTGGAATCTTTTTATAATCTTGATCTCTTGATTTTCTCTTGATCACTCTACAAGATTTTTTTTTGTTATTTTTTAACACTTTTTCTTTAACTCATCTCCCATTAATATAGATGTTCAACTATTTGGAGATAAAATCTCAAAAGAGGTTAAATAAAATGTCAAACAACTTCATTTTTGGATCTTTGTAACTATCTACAATGGTGCCAAAACTGTCGACATTTTACCTAAAAATTGTTCATGTTTTATGACAAATCATTAACATTTCCCTTAATAGAAAAATTTGTTGAAGTCAAACTTTGCCGGATATTTCTCTGACTATTAATCCGTTGAGGTTCATGAAAAGCCAACTTCATCTAATTTGAATCCATTGAGGTTCACCAATTGCCAACTTCACAGGATATGTCCTTGACTACAAATCTGTCGAGCTTGCTAAAGAAAACATTGAGGGATTTCTTCACTTAATTTCTTCCATCCTTAACCTATTTCCAAAAATTTGTTTACACTCTATTCATCACTTTGCACAACCTGATTACTTGTCTTTCATTACATTTACATCAATCCACTCTACATCAAATATGTGTCACATCATCAAATCATATAGTAAAGCATATTTCATCTAAGTTTCTTCATCATCAAAATAGCAAACATAGTCAAACAATATCCATGGCAACATCTCACACACTTTTCCCCAAATTTAACACCTTGGTGTTACAAGTTGATAGAAAACCAAGCAAGTCACTTTGAGAATTCTAGAAGAGATCGAGATCATCTCTAGGAGCTTGCCAAAAGATGAGATGACTAAGAATATATGGGCTATGGGAGCTATAAGCTTAAGGTGAAAAAGGGTGTGGAGTATACTTGGTGTCTATTATAGATAACCATTTAGAGCATCGATCATTAGTGAATGTTTCTAATGTATTTCCTAGTGAATTGCCAAGACTACCTCCAAAAAGAGAAGTGAAATTTTATATTGATCTCCAATTTGGAGTAGGACTGATATCGAAGGCTCCATATCAAATAGTACCAGTAAACATGATAGAATTGAAAATGTAGTTACAAGACTTAATGGATGAGGGATTTATTTGTCCTAGTGTAACACCATGGGGAACACTAATGTTATGTGTGAAGAAGAAGGATGAGAGCATAAGGTTATGTATTGATTATAGAGAACTTGAGATATGAGCATTACGAATTTATAGTAGTGTCATTTGATTTAACACATGCTTTCATAGTTTTCATAGATTTAATGCAATGGTTGTTTAAACCCTACTTAGACAAACCTGTGATTGTTCAAGAGTAGAGACAAGTCTAAAAACTAATTAAAACTGACATTACAAAAATTAATGGAAGAAGAATTGTATATTAAGTTCAAGAAGTGTGACCTTAGGATGAATGGCATAGCCTTCTTAGATCGTGTGACTTTTTGAGATGTCATTTTAGTTGATCTTCACAAAAAAGATGCAATGGTGAACTAGCCTAGAATGAGTAATGTGATAGAGGTTAGAAGTTTCTTAGAATTGGTTAAATATTATTGAAAAATTGTGGAAGGGTTTCCAAGATAGCTATGCCTCTAACTAGATTGACTCGCAAAGGGACCCAATTTGAATAAATTGATCATTGTGAGGAAGCCTTTTAAGAATTAAAAAGGTGATTAGTGGAAACATTAATGTTGATAATACCTTCTAGACAGGGAAGATTTGTGATTCTTAATTATGTTTTGAAGAAAAGGGCTTAGGTGAGTGTTAATTCAAAACGAGAATGTCATAGCCTATGCCTTTAGGCAATTGAAGTCATATGAATGGAACTGTCCGATTCATGATTTGGAACTAGCAATAGTTGTCTTTGCCTTGACAATATAGAGATAGTATTTATATGTCTAATGGTCAAGTTTCTGAAAGAGCAAGTTAAGGAGATGTTAAGGGACGTTTCCAAGAGTTACTGCTTCCATATTGAAGATTTCTTTGAGCTTTAACCTTTTCATCTTCAAGCAAACAAAGGCCAAAGAGCTTAAACCTTCTTCATTTATTTAAGAGCTCTCAACTTCACATTCTTCATATAAGGCCATCTTCTACAGTACAAAGGGAAGATCTTCTGCACTAACAAGAGCTAGTCAAATCAATCTTCCTAGGCGCTCAACAAGAAACACATTCCAAGTGTAACTCTACTTTCCTTTTTTATCTATGTATTCATGCCTCCTAGAGAAAATCTAGAAGAGTGTAGTGGCACTAAGTTTATGCTCCCTAGAGCTAATCCAGAAGAGTGCTTTGTACAGTAGTTTATGTCCCTTGGAGCTGAAATCAAGAAGAGTGTAGAGGCACCAGCTTTATACCCCCTACAGCTTATCTAAAAGAGTGCTTGGTGTTGAACCAAATGGTTTATATGGCAAACAGCTAAGTTTCGATGATGATCAACAATATATGAGTGAACATTTGTGATACTAACAATTGTATTCCCATGTATTGTAGAAATAAATATAAATATAAGGGAAAATAATTTAAATACAGTAGATAGTGTACATAGAGAATACATCAGCAAGCAATATTGACTAAAAGAAAACAAAAATGCTTAGAAAGAATGACACTGAAACTATGAAAAGAAGCCATAAAGTATATCTGTAGTCATAATTTTCAAGCATCAATGACTGATTGAATAAATTTCCTACAGATAAAGTCAGTATCAGATGGCATCTGCCTTAGGCAGGCTTAGACAAATCATTTCACGAACAAGTCAGATAAATCACTTATACTCAATACCTATCCACAACACAAAGATGAATTTAGTTTGTAGAAGTAGAGATAAAACAGAGTTGAACTTAGACAAATGAGGAGCTAAAATGGAGTCAAATTATTCAGGCATTTATCACTCATATAAAATCTATTTGAAATAGAAGAAGATCAAGGAACTTGGCTGTAATCTTCTATAGAAGACATAGAAGATGAAGTAGAAGTAGCACCGTAGCTATAGAAGAATAATTTTGTCTACCGTCTTCATCTATAAGTTTGTCTACTACTTGTAATAGATAAATCATCAGACGACCGCTAAAGAATTGAGTTTTCTATACCTCAATGATTTTTCTGTTACTTCTAATTGACAACTCATTGAAGGAATGACTAAAAAGATGATTTGTCTATCACTTGTGATAGACAAATTATTAGAAACACTTCATCTACGACCTGCAACTTCGTCTATAGATCACTACAGACAAACAAGAGACAAAGTCAATTCATCTGCTGTGAAGAAGCCTTGTCCATGCCAATAAGAGTTGTTTATTACTTACAATAGACAAACTAACAAAAAAGCTACTCCATCTGATAAAAGAAAATTTTGTTTGGAAAAAAAAACTTCGTTTGCTAAGAGAACTTCATCTGATAAATATTAAAGAGAAGAACTTCATCTACGCTTCTATAATTCATCAGTTAAGACAACTTTCTCGGATGAATAATAAAGAGAAGAACTTTATCTGTGTTTCTGCAATTCATTTATCACTTACAATAGATAAATTAGAAGATGAAATAAAATATTACAATGATCTTAAAAAATTTTACAAAGGTGAAGTTGTCTATTATGTGGATCTGCTTAGAGTCAATTTGCCTATTACTTATAAGAGAATCTAGGACTTGATTAGATAAAAGTCCTCAAGCAAACTATGGTTGAATTTATATGGCATATCATAGTGAGTAGAAGCCACTTGCACTAGACATTGCTAACTACACTCTCCGATCAAGCTTTCATTGGAAGTAGATTTTATTACACAAACCAAATTTTGCTTAGTTGAAGATGAAAAGAAATTCAAAGGAAAGTAGTCATCACATTGAAAAAGGTTACAACTTTTAGAGGTTGCATCCCTTGAAACTTAATGAGCATCTTTCCAAAACAATGAAAGAATTTGTCATGCAGAAAGGTCTTTCTCTGATGTTTGTTAAAACTAAAAAGACATCTTCTTCAAAGAAGGCGCTATAGGCTTTCCAGTTATAACGATTTTATCAAGAAGATAACTTTTCAACAGGAGAAAATTTAGAATAGTCTTCAACATTCAAAGAAAGCCAACTACCTCCAATAGAAAGAAATTTCTAAAGCAATATAATGGTAGTACAGTGTCAATGAAGAAGGTTGAGGAAGCTGAGAGAAAAATAAGAATAGAGCTTAAATGGGTAATATCTCTTGATTAGACTATGCTTCCTCCTAGATAATCAATCTCCATTGTGTGATAAATGAATAGCCATAAAGATCTATCTTAATCATATTTTTGGAGTATTGATATCTAATGTGCTTCAATGAGATATCATTTTATATGTACTTAATTTGTGTACAAATCAGCCTAGTAAAAGAGGCAATGTAATGTACAAAATGAGTAATGTTAATCAGCTATGAGAGTTGGTGGTGAGCTCAAGAAAACCACACTAAATGAGTTATTGGTGAGCTCTGGAAAACCAACAAGTTTGCTAGTGATCTTCAAAACTAGTGAGTTTCCTGGTGAGCTTGTGAAAACCAGAAGAGTGCTGGGAGCACTATGTATATACCTGCTAGAGCTAGAATCTAGAAGAGTGTTGGGAACACTATTTATGCCCCCTAGAGCTAGAATCTAGAAGTGTGCTAGGAGCACTTGTGTACTTCCATTATATGAGATATAGTGGAACCCAAGACACAATGAGTATGTGCTCTTGGAAGAGTGGATGTAGGGACAGGGTTCTCGAACCATTATAAAAATTATTATGTGTATTATTTACTTAATTGCTTTACTAATCATGTATTTATTTCATTATTACACTTCACATATCATTACACACACAATCACTTGCCTAAAATAAAAATGGCCAGAAGTTGAATCTAGAAGTGAAGTAGTCACTTTAATTAAATGAACCAATATGAAAAATCACATATGTGCTGCATCACTGCTTCTACTTAGCTCATTAGTTTTTATTTGGCGATAATTTTGTATTCTCAATTCACCCCTTCTTTCTTGATATATCTACTACATTAGATCAACAAGTGGTATCAGATTAGGCTTCACAATTTAATATTAACTACTAGAAGTTAACTTGTGAAGAGACCCTCATGGCCAAATCATTCCACAACATTCCTGCTCAGGGACAAGTTATTTATAAACTTTTATGTATTAATGATATTTGTTATAGATTTTGAAATTTAAAATTCTTGTCTCCTACTAAGCTTGATAGAATATCCATATGTAGCTTTGTTAAAGATACATGAGAAATCATATGTGATAAAGCTAAAAAGGACCAAAGTGACCCAAGGAATTCACTCTATGTAGGAGCTATATGAATAAGGGAAATTAGAAAAATCATCTATGAGAGATCTAGAGGAGCTAAAGATAATCAAGTAAGCATCTTTCAAAATCATACCAATTAAAGATAATGAGGTAACTGCTAAGTCTAACCTCTTTACTAAGCTAGATTTTGATGATGAATGAGATTAAAAAAATTAGTTTTGATGATGAACAAACAAATGAGTGAGGAATTAAGGTACTAACAAATTACTTTCCAAGTATTACTAACAAATTACTTTCCAAGTATTAAAGTATTAATATCAAAATAGATTAAGGAAAGTAATAAAGGAATGCTCAAATAAAAAGACATTCAAAAGTCACTTCAGAACTTCCACAGAGGCTTGGAATGAAAAATCAGAAGTCAATCACACAATGATGCACAGAAGCAAGTCAGAAACAATATAATGCTGCATAAAAGCAATTCAGAAGGATTATATTATTACATAGAAGCAATGCAAAAGTAAAGCAAAAATGTCATAATGTTGCTCAGAAATAATAAATAATTCAATCACCCTGCATAGAAGCATCGTAAAGTCCCATAGTATTACTCAGAAGGAATACAAAAAATGTTCCATCACCCAGAATTAAGAGATAAGGAACATTGATCACATAGAAGCAACCTAGAAGATAAGTCAACTGATCAGAACCATATTAGAAGAATTTTTGGAGTAATAGAAGGAATGAGAAGCAAAACACATTATGTAGAAGTAATGCAAACTCTGTCATGATACAAAAAAGTAGTGCATAAATCATGAAGAATCAAGTCAAAAGAAATATCAGAGACATGTTTGATTCAACATGATTAAATGAAAATATACAAAAGTAAAGACTAAGCTTCATAAGTGAACCAGAAGATACTCAGAAATTCTTTGAAAGACTCAAAGATGGTTGTTAAAGAATAAGACAACGAACAGAAATTCCAAAGAGCATACTGCAAAAAATTTACTAACCATAGAAGTTCCACAAAAATACTTAAGAAATTCATTGAAGTATAAATCAAAGCAAAATAGTTTTGAGGACACACTCTGAATTTTTGAAATCCAACCTGTTACAAAAGTTGTCACCAAACCTACCTAACAAATTTGAAATGGTGCCAAAGATTGCAACATCAAATCCTATATAAAGAGGATTAAGATGACATCAAAAAATAGAGAGATTATACTGAAAATTATTTTGTTGATTAAGAGAAGAGCATTAACAACTTTCCATCATTCAACTCTAGTTGCTATGTCACTGCCAAAGCATTCAGAATCCTTAACCTCAGATCTATATCAAGTTTAAAAGGAGTTTGAATCTGATCTCATTGCTTACTTTATTCTTTCAATTAAGCTTTAGATTTTGTACATGTTAGCCTAAACAAGAGGCATTATTATTGTACATGCATTTTGAAAAACCAAGAGTTAGTTGGTAAGCTCTATGAAACTAATTGTTTGTAAAAATTTCTGGTCATCTTTAAAAAATCAGTAAGTTAGTTAGTAAGCTTGAAAACCAATGTGTAAGAGTTTTTAGTGAACTTGAAAAACTAGAAAGTTGTTGGTGAGCTTATAAAACCAACAAGTGTTATAGTAGAACTTGAGTCAATAAAGAAGACTAATTCAGACAAGTGGAGTAGGAACTCAAGAGGGCCAAACTACTATAGAAATACTATTTATGTATCGTATGTTATTATCTCTTTCATTTTAAAGAACATATAGTCATTAATTAGCCAAAATTTTTAAAAGCTCAATTCACCTCCCCTCTTGAGCTACCATTCAATTAGGGACTAACAAGTGGTATCAGAGTAGGCTTTATTAGTTAATTTTCAAATAGTAGTATATTAACTTGTGAAGAGATTCAAATGGCCAATATGTTCCACAAGACATCTACTGAAGGGTAATCCACTTCCAGACCCCCACTTTTTGATGGAACCAATTATAGGTATTGGAAGAGGAGAATGCAAAACTTCTTAACTACTACAGATTACCAGTTATGGCTCATAGTTAAGAATGGAAAGAATGTTACCAATATAGAATATAAACATACACCTGAAGATATTCAAATAGCAGAACATGATACTAAAGCAAAGAATTGTATCTACTGTGCACTATCTTCATCTGAATTTGAAAAGATTTCCGAATGTGACTCATCTAAAGAAATTTGGGATAAACCGTAAGTAGCACATGAAGGTACAAATCAGGTAAAAGAAACTAAGATAAATATTCTAGTGTAGGAATATGAAGTCTTCTCTATGAAAGAATCAAGAACCATCTTTGAAATGTTTGCAAGGTTTCAAAAAATCACCAATGGATTGAAAAGCTTAGGAGAGAAATATGAAGAACCCAAGGTAATTAAGAAAATACTGAGATCTCTAATTAGATTCTGGATGCCCAAAGTAGTTATCATACATGAAGGAAAGGATCTAAGTAAAATGAAAATAGAAGAACTCATGGGTCACTTATGAACCATGAGGTCTTAATGAAATAAAAGGTTCTAGATGAATTCAATGGCAAGAAGATTGCTTTGCAAGCTGAATCAGAAAATGAAGAATCTTCAAAGAAGCCTCAGCAAGTGAAGATGGTGAAGAAATGATAATGATAACCAGAAGATTCAAAAATATGATCAGAAAGAAGAAATTTGGAAACAACTTCAAGAGCAAAGAAAAGAAGAAGGAGATTCCAATATGTTACAATTGCAACAAATATTGACACAAGAGATTTGACTACCCAGAACCAAACAAAAGGCAAGGAGACAAAAAAAAGGTATAATTCTTATTTTGATAAAATTAATACTTCTAACAATAGGAAATTTAAAAAGAAAGAAGAAAGCAATGGTTATATGGGAAATGCAAGAAAATATGATGCAAGAAAGTTTGAGTGAAATAGAAAGAAAACTAGCAATCTTAGAAGAAGATTAGAACCCAAACAAACCCAGGTTTGGGTACATCAAAATGTTGCTGACATAATGAATATATCAATATCAATAGATAATTATTTAGTAGCATCTAAAAAGTAAAGGGTATCAAAATATTCTGCTACTAACCCACTTGGACTCATTACTAAATGGGTACCAAAAATTATGGCTTGATTTTATTGTTATAGGTGTGGTTGAGAGCTATAAGAAGTAGCAAATGGTATATTGATAGTGGTTGCTCAAGATACATTATAGGAAAGGAGTTGTTCACAGAATTGAAAGCTAAAAATGGAGGAACAAAGATCAAGTTCCTCCCTCTATTACTATTTCAAATGTTTTACCAATAGAAGGATTAAAACATAATCTATTAAGTGCTAGTCAATTTTGTGATAATGGATATAAGGTTGTGTTTGAATCTCATATATGTTATATAATAGATAGTTCAAATTTAGTTATAGTACTTGGTAAAGGATGTGAAAATATGTATTTAGTAGATTTAAGTAATATCCAAGTAAAATGTCTTATTTCAAATAATGAAGAGTCCTTGTTATGGCATAGAAGACCGGGACATGCCAACAAATTCATGATTGAAAAACTATACAATGAAGATCATGCAGTTAGTTTACCCAAACTAAAATTTGACCAAAATGAATTGTGTCATGCTTGCATAAAAGGAAAGCAAGTTAATGAATCATTCAAATCAAAGAAAGAAGTGTATATAACTAAACCACTTCAATTGCTACACATGGATCTTAATGGACCAACAAGAACTAGAAGTCTTGGAGGGAAACATTATGCATATGTCATTATGGATGACTATTCTAGATTCACCTGGATAATGTTTCTTACTTCTAAAAATGAGATTTTTTCATTCTTTGAAACATTTACCAAATGTGCATAGAATGAACAAAATTCTCATATAATAACCATAAGAAGTGATCATGGTAGAAAATTTCAAAACCATAAATTTACTAATTTTTATGAAAGTAATGGAGTTTTACATAACTTTTCTACACCAAGAATACCTTAGTAAAATGGAGTAGCTGAAAGGAAAAATAGATCTTTGCAAAAGATGGTAAGGACAATGTTGAGTGAATATGACTTACCTCAATACTTTTAGGCTAAAGCAATGAATACTTCATGATACATTATAAGTAGAATTTATACTAAATCCATACTTGTAACACCTATGGTGGTGAAATTTGGGAAAAAAAATTTAGATTTTAGTAAAATGAGGAATTGAGGTTATACACGATGTTTTATAAAGAAATTTGTTATGAAAAACTGAATTGAACAAAGAGAATGACTTCATTAGTAGTTTTGAGTGAAAACAATCTTAAGTGGTGATTTTAAGTAAAGTCAAGTATATGACTTGAATAACCAATGTTGCATGATTATTATATATAATGTGATGTGTATGAGATATTGAATTAAAATTTTCAAATAATTTTGAAATTTTAAACTATTAAGTTGAAGGTTATATGAAAAGAACTCGATAGGTGAAATTGAGCAAAGGCATAATTATGATCTATATGAATGACCTAATGTGATTACCATAGGCATTATGATGTATGGGGAATCTTGGTTTAAGATTTGGGTGTAATTGGAATGAAATTGGAATGTGGAGTCATTTATAGCAGAAAATTCAAAGAGAATTTGGTTAAAAATAACTTAATAGGTGGTTTTTGATAATTGACCTCAAATGAAATAGTGAATGGTATGAACATAATTCATTTAATGTATATGATATGTGGAATGAGATAGTTATGATGTTTAAAGTATTTTATGGGAAATGGGGCTATTGATAATTTTTTTAAAATATAAATTCAGAAATTGAATATCTTATTGCAATGGACAAGTTATTATTTGGATTTGGGGTGAGGATTAATTTCTTAAATGAGTATTTGAGGATGATTATGCGTGAAAATAATGAAAAATGAAATGATTATAAGTTTAGTGATGATATATGAGACATAAGGGGACAATTTGGAAGAAAACTAAAGGGGCACAAATGTGTATTATAAAAATGCTAAATTCAAAAATGGGGTCATTGTGATTGATATTTAACATAGATAATGGACTATTTTGAACACTTTTTCAACATAAAAGTTATATATAATAAAATTATCTATCCAATAGAAGATAAAATCACTCAATTCCAATATCATATGAGGAAGTTATGACTAATATATCGAAGCGATTCCACATAATAGAAAAATAACAAGATGAATAAGATAAGTTAACTTTATTTAAATGTTTGGCATATTTGGATGATGAGTTGGAAAATATTGTTAAATAATAGTTATAGCCCTTGAAGTTTCTTTCCACTGCCTCTAAAATTATGTTATTTGGACATCGTATGCAAAAGTTATGCTCAAAATACTATCACTATGTCGATAAAAAGAGCTTGCCACAGCAAGGCTTTTCTCTACTACGACAAGGCCCCAGAAAACACATTTTTTTGGCATCCAGCAGGACCTTGCCTTGGCAAGGCAATTTTCTGCCAACACAAGGCTTCCAAAATTGCATGTTTTAGCCATTTAGCATGACCTTATCGCAGCAAGGCTTTTCTTTGCAAGGGTTCGCTGGCGCATCAGAGCACCGAAAAATCCAACTTTTTAAAAACTTGGCCCATTCTATTTTCATTTATATTCATCTTGTCTCTTCTCCCATTTCCCAAACTTCATGCCCTAGCCCTATTTGATCCAAGTTCTTGTCATTTGGACTTGGAAACAAGTGGATTTTGAGAGATTATCATCCAAGCATGCTAAGGGAAATAGGTTTTTGGCATTTGAATGGTGGAAATGAAAGAAGATTCGAATTCTTGCAAGTGGACTGAGCTAATGGGAGTGTTGGGCTTGGGTTCTTATTCATGGATGGAAGCTATGCGTGGAATCTCCGATAAGATGATTTTTCTCATCCAAATTCTATTTTTACTTAGCTAGGGCTTTATAAATTCCATGAATAGTAATTTTAGGAGAAATTTCATGATGTATGTTGTATAAATCATGAGAAAAATAATTTAACTATGCTTAATGCTATGGTAGAACTAATTTGGGCATAAAAATTGATAATTTTGCCAAGATAGGTTTTTTATGAATAGTAAAAATTGAAAATATTCATGAATTTTGTGAAATTATCATGGGAGAAAGGTTTAATGTATGATTTATAATATTTTGAGAATTGTTTGAGTTGTTTGGGATTCAAAAATTTGATTTTTGGATAAAGACCCAATTTGGGTTAAAAAGGATTTTGATTATAAAGCGTTTAAGTGACAAATTGGGCGAGTTGAGGACTTAAATTTTAAATGGCATGTTATAAATAGTAAAAATATGTTGAGTACATTAATTTTTATGGTATATCGATAAGAATGCAATTATGCATTTTTAAAGTAGATACCAGTAATAATAAATCAATTTGAGTTATGGTTTTAAATGAGTAGGATTGTTACAGGATTATCTAAAAAGGATGAAAAGGCGTAGAGTTGGAGAAATAGTTAGTAGCTAAGAACCTGAGGTAGTAGGCATTTGTTTCCATTGGATGGATAGTGATAATGTATATCCCATTTATTTAAAAGCTGGGCATGTTTGTTAAATGCATGAGGATTAGCCCATTTGTATGAATTTAGGCATGTATGTTTTGGTTGGGGATAGTGGATATCCATGTTTGATTAAAATTGATACTTTGTTTAGTGTGGATGGTTATTGTGAGGGATAGATAAGATCCCTTCATTGTATGTTTAATTTGAAGATTGGTTCAACATGAGCTTGATGGATTGAATGGAAATAACATGGAAGTTCTTTATTTGGTAATATTGATGAACATATATCCATTTGTGATTATTTATAAGGATGAATATTGATTACTTGATATGAGATATTCTAATTATGGATTAATTATTATTTCTTACATTTGTCTACTTACTAAGTTTGTCTAGACTCATGCTTTCTTGTTTAAATTTTTAGTTGACAGGCCAAGTGAATAATTCCTAGATGTGGATTGGGATCATTGAGCAATATTGAAGTCTCCTTAATTATAGTATTTAATGTGTAATTGGTTGTATATTTGTATTGTATTTAAAGAATTTAAATGATGTATAATAAGATATAACGGCATATCATTAGAATGTATTTATGATTTTGTACAGGAGGATAGAAATTCCCATTAGATATGACGCCATCATGATTCACCTAGATCTTGGGCTATGAGTAAGTGTGTGTATGTTTTAGAATTTATATTGTTGCTTTATTATATTTAATAGATAATTATATAGGTTAAACCCTAATAATTTAGGGGATACTCTGTCCTTTTGTTGAAGAAATAGTCCAGTTTCAATAGGGGACTTGAGCAGCCCATTTTGAAACCATACTCAATAAAATTCCATATGAATTATATAATGGCAGAAAACCAAACATCTCTCATTTCCACACTTTTGGTTGCAAATTTTTCATTCTTAATAATGGAAAGAAAAACCATGGGAAATTTGATGGCAAATCTGATGAAGACATTTTCCTTGGCTATTCCATTATTAGCAAAGCATTTAGAGTCTACAATCCAAAAAATAAAACTATAGAGGAGTCCATTCATATAAAATTTGATAAAAATACTAACCCCACCAGAAAGATGACTGATTTTGATGATGAGATAGGAGAACTTACAACTTCTATGGAGAAAATAAAAAATACAAGATAAAGATAAAGATTCTTCAACACATAAAGATGAAGAAGAATCAGATGATGGACCATCCATTAACGAGGTAAATAATGAAGGTAATGATACTCTTCGAAAAGATTAAAGATTCATGCATTATCATCCTAAAAACCAAATAATTGGTGATATTTATTATGAGGTAAGAACTAGATCTTCATATCATCAAATATGTGGTAACTTTGCTTTTATTTCCCAATTAGAACTAACTTGCATAGGTGAAGTCTAAGAAGATGAAAATTAGATTATAACCATGCAAAAAGAATTGGATCAGTTTAAATGTAACAATGTATGAACACTTGTTCCAAGACCTAACTATCAATCTATTATAGAAACCAAATGGGTTTTTAGGAACAAATTGAATGAATCTGGTATAATGCAAGACTCATAGAAAAAGGATACTATCAAGAGGAAGGAATAGACTTTGAAGGATCATATGCTTCTATTGCCAGAATTGAAGCTATTAGAATGTTATTAGCATTTGCATCTTTCATGAATTTCAAACTTTATCAAACGAATTTTAAAAGTGCATTTCTAAATGGTTTTATAAATGAATAAGTTTATGTAGAATAACCTCCTGGGTTTGAAAGTCCTTATGATTCAAACCATGTCTTTAAACTCAAGAAGGCTCTCTATGGATTAAAAAAAGCTCCTAGAGCATGCTATGAAAGATTAAATAAATTCTTAATAGAAAAAGAATCACAAGAGGTAAATTAAACATCACACTCTTTATCAAGCATGAAAAAAATAATATCCTAATTGTTTAAATTTATGTGAATGATATTATATTTGGTGCAACTAATGATAAATTATGTCAAGACTTTTCTAAAATAATATAAGGAGAATTTGAGATGAGTTTAATGGGTGAGATGAACTTCTTTCTGGGATTTCAAGTAAAATAAATGAAGGAAGGAATTTTTATTCATCAAGCAAAATACACCAAATAATTACTCAAGAAATTCGATTTGAAAGAAGAAAAGTCATTAGCCACATCAATAAGCACAACCATCAAAATGGATAAGGATGAAAAAGGTAAATCTATCTATCAAAAATTATATAGAAGCATGATATGATCTATTTTATATTTAACTGCAAGTAGACTACATATTATATTTAGATATACATATATGCATGATTTCAGTTTGATCCTAAAGAATCACATCTAATTGCTGTTAAGAGAATATTTAGATATGTTTTAGATACTCCAAATCTTGGGCTATGGTATCTAAAATGTTCAAACTTTGAATTAATAGGGTACTCTAACTTAGATTTTACTAGATACAAAGTAGACAGAAAAAGTAACTTGTAAAGCCCTGAAAATTTCAAAAATGTAAATTTTCACTATTGTAAAATTTCAGTAATTTTCTAGTTTGGCATACTTTAAAATTAAAATTTTAAGGAATTTAATTATCAAAAAATTATAAAAATAGATGAAATATCAATATTAATATGAGGATGATGAGCACATATGTTAATTAATAATTAATAGGTGAAGAAAAGTTAAAACTTACATGTGGAAAGCCGAAAAATTGAGTTACCGATAATTTCTAGAAAATTTCAATTTAATCAAATTTAATTAAAAATAAATGATGAATTATGGAAATAATAGATGGAAAATTGATTTAGGTATACGATATATCAAATGGATGACCCACATGTATAAAGAATGATAATTTGATGGCATTTTAAAAATTCAAGAGAGTGAATGTATATAGAAGTGGGTGGAGCATAGACTACTAAAAACAAAAACAATATAAAAAGTGTATTTTTCTAATGCCCATCCCATTTCCATCATTTCCATCTTCCAGCCCATGCTAGCCAACATAAACCCTTCTCCCCATC
>JAYJMB010051656.1:0-28938 GCA_036873735.1 Pouteria campechiana
TAGGCATCATGTTATAACACATAGGGTCACCTTTGTGCTATAATGACACCATCATATTTCTTTCATATGGATATCACCCATGCATAATAACACCAATTCATAACTACTATACCAATTCATAACTACCATTTAACTTGACTGTGCATGATCATTTCATTTTACAATTATCATTTACATGCTCTTCGTTTCATTCCCCATGCCTTTGAATTTCCCTTAAGCTATTTGTAACACTTGGAGGTGTTAATTTTGATAAACTGGTACTTGAATACTCGAGTACATTGGAGTTGTCTCCAATGTAATTGAAAAACGGAAGGAATTGAGGTGAGAAAATTTTTTGAATATTGATTTCAGTGATGGATTGACATAAGAGTTAGTTTGAAATAAAATAATACAATGATTTGATTATAGTTGTTTAGGGCATATTTTTAGGTATTAAATGTCAATATTTATGAAAATATTATGATTAAAAGCATATGAAAAAGAAAAGTTAAAAAATAAGTGAAAAGGGGAGAAAAATCAGCATAAAAGGGGGCAACAACATTGACACTGCAACCTGCAAATCATGCCATGACGTTGGATTGTACAAATGGGGGCAACGGCTTTGATGCCGTGATGCCAAAATGGACGCCACAACGTCGGATTGAAATAACGGGGCATCAGTAGCATCTCCATTCTGTTTTTCTTCTCCCCACGCCCAAACCCATGATCCTAAACCCCATTTAGCATGATTTTGCTAGGGAAAATGTTAGTTTAGACAGTTAATCCATCAATTATGCTTACAAAAACCCATTCCCACTCTTTTGGGCAGTGGTGAAAAGAAGGGAAATTCTATTTTGCTACAAATCATGGAAGATTCGAGGATTTGAAGTTGAATCCTTGTCCTAGGGAGGAAGACACTCATGAATGGTAGGTAAATCCCTTTTTCCCATTTGATTTATCGATTTGGCATTGTTAGGGTTTCAACCCATTCATGGAAAGTAGTTTTTGGAGATGATGAATGGGTTTCACTCTTGGAATCATAGAGAAAATGAATTATTCATGTTTAATAATGTGTGGGAACTTAATTAGGCATGACGTTTAATGATTTGGCTAAACTAGGGTTTCATAGTAGTGTGCATAGTAAATTTTGAGAAGATGAATAGTGATTTTGCTCAAATTTCATGTTTTATGAGTAATAATCATGGGGAAATTGATCAATATATGATTTACAATATATTTGGCATGATTTAATCCTAATTAATTATGAATATTTAATTACCCCATTCATGAATAGCAACTCTAATTGTGAATTTGATATGAAATAGGTCAATGGATAGGGAAAATTGTTTAATATATGGTTTATGATGTGTTTGGCCTAATTTAAACTTGATAAGAAAGAATTAATTATTGTCTGTGGCTATTAGCAATAACTCATGAATGGTTAGCATGGGGGTTGTGTGTAAAAACATGTATTTAATGTAAATTTAAGGTTAATTACGCTATGGGTTCATTATGTATGATTGGGAATGAAAATCTCCTAACCCATGTTGTTAAGGAAATCATAAACAATTGATGCTTATAGATTATTTGATGAAACAGGTTAATGAGAAATGGTATATAATTGAGTAATTTAATTATAGTTATGATTTGCTATGAGCAAGATGATATTCCGATGTAATAAAGTGTATGAATATGATTAAGGAAATAAGTTAGAAAATATTGTGATAATGTTAAAGTAAGTTATGCAATTTAAAGTCATGTGAACACCATAAAAGACAATCATAGTCCCTAGAAGCACAGCTCCTAGAAGTTATAATTGATTGGCTTACTATATATATTAGTGAAATTGTCACGTAAATGAATAAGATTGTTGCTCTATACAGGATAATCTAAGAAGGATGAAAAGGTAGGAAGCTTGAGGAATGTATAGTGAGTCACTCAAGGTAAGTAGATTATCTTTCGAACGTATATTATTGAAAGAGGATAGTGAGTATCCCATTGATTATATTCAATTATTTACGGACACACACACACACACATATATGAATGGGGATTTTGGAAATCCCATGAATGGTAGTTGTAATAGATGTATACAAAAAAGAAATTGTTGAGACTAGTTATGTCTCAAACTTCTTGTTGTTAATATGTAAGTATATTGGGATAAGGAATATCCCATGATTCATTATGTGAGGATTAAATAAACGTATGTATTAGTGGAATAGTGAGCATTTCCTAGTTGTATGTTAGTAATAGGATGATAGGGTATGTGGATCCTAGTAAGGCATAAATTGATATGTGGTGCCTGAATTGCACAAATATGATAGTACAGATATTAAGGATCTAGAGTAATGGTATAAGAGAATATATGGTACTCGAATGACGCAAATATGATGTGCCCAGAGTGGCATTGAGTAAATTATATATGTTGTGTCAGAATGACATTATTATGATATGGACTACCTGCTTGGTACATTATATAGTAGATCATATGATTATAAACATGCAATTATTTTATTACTATTTTCTATTATGCCTACATATTGATTTTACTTGGACTCATGCCTTCTTATTTATGTTTTTAGCTGTCAAGCCAGGTGAAGACTCCCAACTATGGATTGGGACTGGTAAGCATGACTAGAAAACATATTCTTGTGGTATGACAGTATATGGGAATTGGAATCCCTTTTGTATAATGATAAATTGTATAATTGCATTAATTGAAATTGATGTATATTTGTAGTGTAATGGCATGTCATAATAGTGAAAAATTTTTATGATATAAAATGGAGTATGTTATTACCATTATGAGGTGAAGCAGGTTATAGGCTGTGGGTAAGTACTGGGGTTGATGTTAATGTTTTATTATTGTTAAATTTAAGTTTTATATGATTCATAAATGTATGCATAAGTTTAAGTCCTAAAAATACAAGGTAGACTCTGCCAAAATTTTGGCAGAATTTGCCCTAAAAGTAGGGAAATAGTAGAATTTTGTGAAGACTTCCCTTAAGAAGAAGGAAAGTGGTAGTATCCCACATCGGTCCCAAGGTAGCATGGTGAAAACGTATAAAGTAGGGGTACTGGACACTACACTATTGTTCTCCCATGTTTCCCTCATAGATTCATAAACTTGTATTGGCATGTCATTTCCTATCTCCTCTTGCTATTGCCATCATGATCCCAGAACTTAATGTTATCATTTAGATTAGTAGGACTTATCATAAATATAAGTCACTAGGCTTTGATACTATTTTATAACGCCCCGCCCTAGGGCCTATGTATTTTACGATTTCCCTAAAATTCCCCACTTCTAGGGTGTTATTTTTAAAGGAAATTTTTACCAAAAATTGGGCTGAGTCTACCATAAAATATGAGAATCTAAACCTAGTATACATTAATCAAATGAAATCTCAATAATTTATAAATTTCTAATGCAAATTATAGCACACACCCATACCCACAATGGTTTGCCCAAGATCAAAACCGATCACGATGTCAATTCACCTCGCTGAGATCATACATATCCATTTATAATTAGAACATTATACATAAACTACTATGACATGACAATCTGTCACTTTTATACATTAATTGAAATCCTAAATCCAATTATACGATCTACACGACTCTTTACCAATTTACAACATACATGTACCTCACAGGGATTCCAGTTTCAATAAAATAAACATATTCATCCCAATACATTATAACAACATCTCCAAATAGAAGTTATCTTCTAAGCTTTCTTGCTAGCACCGAATTTAATGGCTCAACTTTCCAACTAAAAATGAAAATAGGGGTGAGTTTAAATAAACTGAGTAAGTAGACTATATAGAAGGCATAATAAACAAAAAGGGATTCATTAGGCATCCCCAACTGCAATCCACATAATTACAATCCCATCCAGGTATAACACATCACAACCAAGATATTACCATGAAACCATGCACATATAAGTCACTGGGTACTATCATTTCCCAGATAGATATCCATACATATGAATAATAATGCAATACATATTAATATAGTATATCCTCTATTCCTTCACATTCATGTCATCATACTAAGAAAATAACTTTGGGACATTTCATATACTGCATTCATACATAAAAATGTCACAAGGAACGGACTTCCTATAGTACCAAACACTATGTCGGCCTAAGGATCCAACACCTTAGCAGCCTAATTCAGCACATAAAGCATAGCAAATGCAAGAACCAACCTGAACAAAACAAAGAGTGAACTGAAAGCAAATCAACACAAGTAACTTACAGGAATCCAACTTTCCAATCTTATCATTAAGGAAACAATGCTACAACATACACCGTACAAGACTTACCCAAGATCCTTCACCGCGAGACTTGTCCCTACAACTCAGGTTCTTATCCCTTACAAGTGAGACCTCATGGATTTATATAGTGCACAAAGCCTAACTAACTAGACACATGTTAGCTCACCCTGAAGCCACATGTCCCTAATTCCCTCATGTCGAGACACATGTTACACATATGTCCCACATCTAAAGATGCCATGTGTCCCCTCTAATACACATGTCCCACTCTCCCTCTCTACATGGGAGAGGTGGACAAAGTCCTCCCCTTCTCAAGGGATTGCTCCAACCACCAAGGACTTCGTCCAAGCCCTTGCCACATGTGCTCCACGTGTGCGCCACATGTGCTGTAGAGGTCCACATCACTGCCACATCACTGCCACATCATCACATGCCCAATTGGAAACCTGGGAAAGCCGTCCACTCGAGCTATCCCATCTGATCAGTGTCCTCCTAGTCTGCTAATCGTAGCAAGCTTAATTGGCACTGTCCTTGCTGTGTTGGTCTAGCATAGACCTCAATGCATCGATGCTTTGATCCCTCTTGATCCGCAATGTGCACTACCGATGCATCCTGCATGCTCCATGTGATTTGCATCCATGATGCAACTTGCATCCATGATCCCGCACTTGTAACCATCTCACGATCCCGCCTTGGATCAACATCATGATCCCACCTTGGATCAGCGTCACGATCCCGCCTTGGATCAACCTCATGATCCCGCCTAGGAGTTGTCATCTCATGATCCCATCTAGTAGATAACACAATCACATGAATTCACTTACCTCGGGATCTTCACTAATCCCAATTCACACACACATTCACATTATAATATAGCAAAGGCTAGGATATTCACAATTCAAAACAAAGCATCTAATCAGAAGTAACATCCTGAAAGTAACAACATGGGAGATTTTTGACCCCAATTAAATCCACACATTCATAACCTAAACATGGGATAATTTTCATCTCTTTATTTCATACATTCACATAAACATAGATCATAAAAAGCCATGGGATAACAACTCTCCCTGTCCAATCAAGCAAACACACAGATACAGCCTACTTACCTCATGATGAGCCCACTTATAGTCCTCATGTTCTCAAGCTTGGCTTCCCAAATTCATGCTTAATTGGTCCTACACAATTCACATATATCATTTACACATACATAAATGAATAATTCTCCTCAATACAATGAAATACAATATTTAGATATCATGATCCATTCATCAATAAGTCTACACATTTCTCAAGTGCATTACTGCACTTTAATATCATCCACATGGCTATCTACCTATGAAATTGTGTATTAATCATGTCTTTCATACACTAAGTTATTACCTTATTCACAATCACCCATAGACCACTATTGGATTAATCAATTCCATATGGTTCCTCATTAATTCATTACATCAAACACCTTAAAAGCATTACTTATTTACAAGTTCCTCAATAACACAATTTAGGGGATTTCACTCTCAACTATATGTAATGAACCCATAGTATCATTTACCTTGAATCTACATTAAATAATACTAATCAAACCTCTAATCCAATTAAACTAGGCATAATCTTATTTTTACACCAAAACCCCTATATGTACTATTCATAAGTTACTATTCTTAGCCATAGACAATGATTAATTCCATCTTATCAAGTTCAAATTAGGCTAAACACATAAAAAATAATATATTAAACAATTTTCCCTATCCATTTACATGATTTAATATCAAATTTACAATTAGAGTTACTGTTCATGAATGGGGTAATTGCAAAATCATAATTAATTAGGTCTAAATCATACCAAACATGTCGTAAATCATATCTTAGTCAATTTTCTCATCAAATTTAACATAAAACCCATGCAAATCCCACCATTTCACTATTTATGAAATGGGGTAAAAACCCTAACAAATGAAAAATATGAAATCTCATGGAAAGAAATGGATTTACCTTGATTTTCAAACATAGCTTCAATCTCCCATCATTCCAACTCCAAATATTTAAATATTAGCTATATATTATATCCCACATAGCTTCTATCTATAAAACCACTCTCAAACAACAAGAGAAAGGAGTTTTGATCCATAAACCCATGATTTTCTATACAAATATTGTGATTTTTCAACTAAAATCTCAAGAAAATAGGGCAAAAAGGGAAGAGTTTTCCATGGGTAGAATTTTAAATAAGATAAAAGGAGGAAACGGAGAAAATGGGGAAGAACAGGGTCAAATTCGGGCTAAAATCCTGGCCATCGACTTAGCTCGCAGCACTGTTATCTAGCACTAGAGACAATCTCACTAAATTAAATATATATCTATCATATGATATCTGAATTAGTTAATTCTTGATTTATTGAAAAAATCCTCAAGATCTAAAACTTTTTTATTTACCACTTTTTCTAAATCAACCATCTATGTCAAAAATTTAAATAAAGTGACAATTTTTGGTATTTTTCACCCATGAAGAGCCATTTTGGTGCATTGATCATAACATCCCCATACAATGTTGAAATAATATGATTATTTATTCATTAGAGAGATAATTGCACAATATACAACTTTTATGTTGAACATTGGTTCTAAATAATCCATCATCTAGGTCAAAAATTAGGCATAAGTGACCCTTTCTTAAATTCAACATTTTCTTAACATACTCTTGTTTGGTTTTCTTCGTTTCTCTTTTGTTTTTTCTCATGCATTTTAACCATAAATTTTTTATATATTATAACATAAAAATGAACATAAATTTTCTCTAATAATCACAATTTAAATCATGTAATAATTTCCCATATAATCAGCATAATTCCATTAAATTCCCATGAAATTCATACACATTGGAACCATTCCATTTTACTCCTTTTTCCTCACATTTTTTAATAATATTGCCATATAATTTAGGAAATTAAAACACACTAAATTCCTCACATGATTAAAAATAACACTGTGAAATAAATTTGGACATATGTACATTAATTTCAAAGAATTTCTTGTATTATGTCCTGTACCATTTCAAATTTCCCCATGCACTTCCCCATGTATTTTAACATGATTTTCTACATTACATATGATTAAATATATCACTAATTTCCTCAACACTTGTAAATTAAATCACATAATCATTGCACCTAATTATCATGACTTTACTAAATTTTCATACACATCATATATAATGAAAATCATTTCATTTTTAAATAAATTCCACCACAATCAATTAAAATAAAGTCCAAATGCATAAAGAACATATCAATTAAATTATTGTCAAATATAAATAAAGATTTCATCACACCTATGCACCACTTCATCCCAAGTTTAATAATACTGACTCATGAAAAATTTAAATTTCACTTTGCTGCCTACATAAAATCAATCACAACTTTTTAACAGAAATCCACTATTTAACATAATAATTCATGCTTTAACATCAAAATCCTTAAATTAAAACCCATGGGTGTTACATTACCTAGGGTAGTATTCTTTGGACTAAATGATTTTATTTGGATGGTAAAAAGTGAAGGTTTTATAAAATAAAAAATTCATAAATTTTAGTATATTTGAGCCATAGATTTGCAAATGGTCCATATGAAATGATTAGGATATTTTTAGTCACCTATGTGTAAAATTTCAAGGATTTTAACAATATATAAATGTAGGAAAAATATAAATTTTCATTATTTACATTTTAGGACAAAAATCCTAGGAAAATTACTTCTGCCACCTATTGTAAACTGTGTTTAGGTCATCCCAGGCCAGGAGGGTAGCCCAAAGACTATAGTAAGACAAGCTTGGATAATCAAGCTTAGTTCTAGGCCTAGAGCTAAGGTGGGCCCAAAAGCAAGGTCCATGTGATTAGGCAACGATGGCCCTAGTGGCAAACGATGATGTCTAGCATGCCATGCCCAGTGTTGGTAAGCCTAGGCACATGGATTGCCTAAGAGCGCTGGCCCATCGCAATGACCCATGTGCTTAACCCAAGCGAGTACCACCGCTAGTGTTTTGTGACCGATCCAACATGTAGAAATGGATGGCTAGTTGATTTTTATGTATTTGGAACCCAAGATCTCTTATTTGAACAATCAAAAAGTCAATGTTGGGATTTTTAAATATTCTAGACCTAATAGAAGAGTCAGATTATCCAAATAATGGTTAAATCATAGGTTTTTTTTGGACATCCATAAAATATTAGGATTTATTGCCATAGAATTGATGTATAGTCCACTAAACCTGACTAGATATTGTTTAAGATGTACTTTTATATTAGTTCTTAATAGATTATTCACATTGGGATAGGCTATTCTATTGATTGTGTTAACATTGAGCTTGTTGGTAGAGCTACCCTATGAGTGGGCTGGCCTAGAGGCCTGGAGTGTAGGAAACCAATTGAGCTCGTCGATGGAGCTATCTAATGGGTAGGCAGGGCTAGGTGTCCTAGAGTGTAGAGAAAATTTCCACATCGCTAGTGGAGCTGCCTTATCAAGATGGCCTGGGATCAGATATGTACAAATGCTAGTACATGATATGGATTATTTTTGACACATGTGCTAATTCTATCTATCCTACTTACTGAATTTATGACTCACCCCTCTATTATTTTATTTTTTTCAAAGAACGTCGCTCAAGGAGTGCATTAGTTCATTATAAAAGAGTAGATGATGCTAATTGTGATTCCAAAAGAATATTAAAGACATGTTTGCCTTATATTATTATGAAACAAATATTTATAAATTTGGTAGATATGTGTCACACCTCACATAGGGCCTATGTGTTTTCCCATTACCTTGTATTTTCTCTATTTTTTAAGAAAATATTTTGCCAAAAATCTATCAGAGTCTCCCTTGAAATATAGAGATCTATACCTAGTATTTAATCATATAAAATTAACATTTTAATAATTATATTTTAATAATGTAAAATTGATATTTCAATAATTATGAAATAATAATTATTAAAATATCAATTTTATATGATTAAATTTATGTCAAGTATAAATCTTTACATTTTAGGGTAGACTCTGCCAGATTTTTGGTAGAATTTTCCCTTAAAAATGGAGAAAATACAAGGTAATGGAAAAATGCATAGGCCCCTAGGCTAGGTGTGACAATATGACTATTATAATTATTTTATTTTATTTATGATTTTATTATAATTAATTGTGTGATTATGTGTCATCTTAAGTGTGATAAATTTTGGAAGATTTACCATTGGATTTTAGAATGACATTTAATTATGCTATTTTTTGGTCCAAGTCATTACTGTTGGTATCAAAGCTAATTACACTTAGAATAAGATAAACATAATGCATAAGACAACTAGGCACAAATAAATGAGGTATTGGGGAAAGAATGGGTGTCTTGGATAAATGCTTATATTTAAGGATTCCCTAAAGAAGAATAGTAGTGCATTATTTCCTTCTTGTTTAAAAAAATCAATGAAAGTGTTCACTAATATATATTGCACATACATGGATCTAGTAGTGAGTGCTTAGCCTGAAGCATCGATGGCAAGCCAACAAGCTCAATCTCATTCCAAAGCTGGTCCTAGCCACTCACCCATTGGGTTGAAAGGAGGACTAACCCTAAAGGAGAGAATGAGTAGCCATGAGGATACTATGAATGAGGTCATAAGACAATTATAGGAGTTGCATGAGTTATTTATTGGCTCTTGACATTAAATAACAGTAAGACCATCGCAGCCTGCTCTACCTCAAATAGCAACAAAACTATCCCCACCTGTTTCATAGATCCTGTAGGCTCCGACTGGCCATATTAAGGGGTAGGATATGTCATAAACTACTATAATAGACAGGCCGAGCCAAGGAGAGGGTATTCCTCATATCGGTACAGGCCCAAGATAGCAGGCCAGAAAGAAACCAATGCAAACTCCCATTAGTAGTCAAGACAGAGCTGTAGGAGGGTGGACTAGAGTATTAGAAGGGACAAATGAGTCTCAATTAGTAGCTACCCAGCAAACATCAATAATAGGGAAATGTCTCAGGAGGACCTCCAAGAAAGAATAAGAAAAGAAAGATTATGAATCCTTTCACAAGATGAATCTTCCAACCTTTGCTGGGGGAGATAGTGGAGTAGCAGAGGATTGGTTGGATAAGACAAACAAGGCCTTTGATTATCTAAATTGCTTAGTTTGACAAAAAGTCCAATTTGCAGCTTTCAAGCTAGTGAGCAATGCCTATCGCTGGTGGGAGGATCAAATAAGAGCATTTTAGAGCCAAAAGATGAAAATTATGTGGGAGAAATTCAAGAAGGTTTTCTTTGAGAAGTTCTTTCCATCAACTCTTCAGGTAGACAAGGCTCATGAGTTTTCTGAGGTACAACAAGAGTTGATGATTGTGTCTTAATGTAAATTCTTTGCTCTAATCCATTTTTCTTTGGAAGTTGCTATAGGTAATGACATAATACAGTAAAAGAGATTTAAGGATGGACTATTTTATGGCATTAGATTTAGAGTGTAGTTATACTAGTGTAGCTCCTATGGGGAGACTGTTAGATGAGCCATGTATGCAAAAAAGGAGCTTAAGGCAATGCTTAGAATCAAGGAGATGCGCAAGGGGTCGGCCAGTGAAGAGGAAGCAACTACCAAGAAGCAGGCTTTATAGAACTCTTGATAAGGATTGAGGGCTAGTGGATTCAAGTCCAGGAATTAGGGAAAGGACCCAAAGAAATTTGATAAATGCAAAAAATTTCATTCTAGCCATGCCCATATGCAGCAGGGGACATGTTTCAAATATGGTCAGACAAGGTATCAGGCTAGAGAGTGCACAATCAGACTTATCTGCTACCTATATGGGAGAGCTAGTCATTTTGCTAGGAGTGTCCCTCATTTAAGGTAGGTGGATAGAAATAACCAAGACAGAATGTAATACCTTAAGTTCCCATGTACTCACATAGAGACTTATATGTCGTAACTAGGCCATGAGTGGCCTATGTATGTGAACTTGAGCTAGTTGAATGAAATAGGATATTTACACTTGTGAAGCCATTTCTTGATTTAAGCATATTTAATATAAGTGGATGGTTGATTGTGATCTGTTAAAATAGTTGGAATGAAACTTAACGTTATCAATGAAATTTGTGAAGAAAACAACTTAGATAGTGAAATTTTGTAATAAAGATAAATTTGAAGATTTAAATCCATGCAGATGAAGCTTATAGCTAATGAAATTTTCTCAAACGTTTAAGAAAGACTTTGTAATGAATAAAATGGCTTTCAACCAAGTGTTGATTTAGGAAGGGACTTTAGTTAAAAAAAGATTAAAGTGGTTAAAATGAGAATTTGATCTCAGTGTGAGTATTTGAGACCCTGGGAATGATGATTTATATAAATAAAACTTGTTTTAAATATTTTGAAAGGATTTTAGTGTTGGATCCCATAGACTGGCTTAACCCAAGAGTGAGGGGTGAATTGGGTTTATAAAAATTTCTTACTCAAACCCTATTAGATTAATTTTTCTCTTTTTGTGCTTGTGTATAATGCATTATGAAATAAATAATGAATTAGTGAAATGCAAAAATAATTGCACAAAAATAGCACACACAAACAACATAATTTTTATATTAGTTCAGGCAACCTCCCTACTCCGCTCTTCCAAGAGCACACTCTCTTTGTTGTTGAACATGCACTCTTAAATAGCTTGATTTTAATGACGAACATTCTTAACCAACCATGTTTTGATGATGAGAAAAGATATGAGTAAAATATTAAGGTACTAATAATTTATTCTCAAGTATCTGCAAAAATATTTTCAATTTAATCAATGAGAATAAATTTCATGAAGCTTAAAAGAAGAAACCAAGTAAATGCTCAAGTAATCTAAGTATATAAATTACATATATACTTAAAAGAAGAAAACAGAAAATTTAGAGCAATCAAGGAAGCTTCGAAGTCAAATTTAGCTTTAAAAGTTCATCCCTTCGGAGACAAGAAGATAACCCTTCAGAGCCATTGAAGCATTTCGGAGAAAGAAGAAAATATCTTTGGAGTCACAAAGTCATAAATTTTGAATTTAGCAAAAACATCTCGGAGCTAAGATAAGAGTTTCCAAGCCATTGGAGCACTTCAAAGATAGAGAGAAATAACTTCAAAGTGATTATATTACTTTGGAGTTATAAGCTCACATCTTTTAGAGTCAATTGAATTGCTTCGAAGTCACAAGCTTAAAAGCTTCAGATTCAATTAAAGTACTTCGAAGTTAAGTCAAGCATTTTAGAATTGAGTCAAGTCCTTTAGAGTCGACAGGTGCTTCAGAGACAATGATGAGAAGCCTTCAGAGTTAATAAGAAACTCTTCAGAGAATACAACTCATCGAAGTTAGAGGAAATGCTCTTTGAAGCCAAGTCAAGTACTTTAGAGTCAAAGAAGCACTTAAAATTTTGGAGTTAGCCCTTTCAAATCCAAGTCAAGTACTTTTCTTCCATGATTTCAAATCCACTATAGTTCATTCAAGAAGCATTCAAAACCATCCATTCAACTACTTCTAGAGATTGAATCTTACTGCTTTATTATTATATCAACTATGTTTATTACTTTTGAACTTCATACAAAATCAGCCTGCTACAAGCATTAATATTTGTACATATTTATTTTTACATATTTCTACAAGTCAAGGACTTGCCTCTGTATAGTGGAAGTAAGTAGGATACTTGCTTGGTATTTGTATAAGTTAGTTAGTGAGCTTGGAAACTAACAAGTGTATTTATTTGATCAAGAGATTACTAGTCAAACAAGGTGTTAGTGGAACCTGACCTTAGCAAAAAAGACTAACTCAGAGAAGTGGAGTAGGAACCCACATTAAGGGCTGAACCATTATAAAAATACCAGTCTAAGTGCATTGTGTTATCAATCTTCTTTTTATCCTTACACTATAATCGTTATCTGACCAAAAATTTTAAAGACTCAATTCACCCCCCCCCCCCTCCCCCCTCTTGAGTCACCATCTGAACAGGACCAACAATTGGTATCAGAGTAGGCTTCACTAGTTATATCTTACTATTCCATTTATATAACTTGTGAAGAGATCTCAATGGCCAGCTATTTTCACAACACTTCTACTAACAATCTACTTCTAGACCTCCATTATTTGATGGTACAAATTATGGATATTGGAAGATGAGAATGAAAAACTTTTTGATTGCCTCAAATTATCAGCTATGGAAAAACCATCAAAGATGGAATGATTATCCTAAAAACTAAAGATAAATAGACTACTGAGGACATTCTAGTAGCTGAAAAAGATGTTAAGGCAAAGAATTGGCTTTATTGCGCTCTTACATCCTCTGAGTTTGATAAGATATCCTCTTATGATATAGCAAAGGAAATCTGGGACAAACTAGAGGTTGCACACAAAGGCACAAAACAAGTAAGAGAAACTAAGATAATCTTCTTGTATAAGAATATGAAGCTTTCAAAATGAAGGAGACAGAGTCAATCTCAGACATGTTTGGAAGATTTCAAAAGATAATAAACGGGCAAAAAAATCTAGGAGAAAATTATCCAAAGCCCAAAAGGGTGAAGAAAAATCTGAGATCTTTATTAAAGTAATGGATGCCCAAAGTGATAGCAATCTAGGAGGCAAGGAATCTGGATATAATGAGTCTAGAATAACTTATAAGTTCTCTTATCACTCATGAAGTATTAATGAAGTAGAAAAATACAAAAGAACCAAAGGGCAAGAAAGTAATTACTCTTAAAGCTGAGTCAAAGAATGATGAATCCTAAACTGATGCATCTACAAGTGGAATCAAAGATGAGAAGATGATAATGATTACAAGAAGATTCAAATCCATTCAAATCCATGCTAAACAAGAAAAATTTTGGAATTAGTTCAAGGAATAATTTTGGAAGAAATGATAGAAAGAAAGAACCACCTACCTATTACAATTGTGGAAAACCTGGGATACATGAAGTTTGATTGTCCAGAATTTGACAAAAGACAAAATGATTAATGAAAGAAGAGGTACAACTCATAGTTTGATAGAAAGAACAAGCAAAAAATTATAGAAGAAAAAGAAAGCTCTAGCAGCATGGGAGATGCTGGAGAATATAATAAATGAAAGTGAGAGTAAATAAGAAGAAGAACATGAAGCTCAAATCAACCAACTCTCTCCAAATAGAAGTATTCAAGAAGAACTTCATATAGGAATTGACTTCATTGTAATCTATGAAGAGCAGGTAAATTCTAATTCTAAAACTCCCAGTTATGAAGAAATGTTAGAAGAATTATATTCTAATTTTATGACTTTGAAAGAGAAATATAAAGAGACTAAAAAGGAGCCCAAAAGAATTACAAATGAATGCTCCAGAATGAAGGAAGAAAATTCTAAGCTCAAGAGTAATAATAACACCAATAGCATACTTGAGCAAGTAGGAGCTGAGAACAATGCTCTAAAAAAGACATTGACTTCTACTGTATTAATAATGAAATCAAAGAAAAGAAGTGGACAATAAAAATATAGAAAATTTAAACCTAAACAAACTACAATTTGGGTTCCAAAGACACCCAAACTTCTTAGTTAAAATAGTATTACCTAAGAAACAATGAGTAGCAATGCTATCTATAACTAACCCATGTGGACCCATTCCCAAATGGGTACCAAAAGTTAAGACTTAACTTTATCCATGCAGGTGTGCTTGGGAGCCACAAAGTGTAGTACAAGGTATATCGATAGTGGTTGCTCAAGGCACATGATAGGGAATAGGGAGCTATTCATGGAGCCAAAAATAAAATTTGGTGGAATAATAACCTTTGGTGATAATGGTAAAGGTAGAGTAGTTGGGATCAGTAAGGTCAGCCAACAACTATCTACTATAATTTAAGATGTACTTCTAGTATAAGAATTGAAACACAACCTTCTTAGAATCTCAATTCTATTTAGTATTAGATAAGTCTCAATCAGTTATAGTGTATGGTAGAAGACATGAAAATATATATTTGGTTGATCTTTCTAATATTCAAGCTAAGTGTCTTGTTGTGAATCACAATGAACCCATGTTGTGGCATAGAGGGCTCGGATATGCCAACAAGAATCTAATTGAAAGACTATATAATAAAGATCTACTTATTAGTTCACCAAAACTTAAGTTTGACAATAAGTTGTGTAATACTTGCATGAAAGGTAAGCAAGTAAAAGAATTATTTAAGTCAAATAAAGAAGTATACACAACCAAACCCCTTTAGTTGCTACATGTGGATTTAGTTGGACCAACAAGAACTAGAAGTCCTGGAGGGAAACATTATGCATATGTCATTGTAGATGACTATAGTATATTTACTTGGGTAATGTTTATAGCATGCAAAGATGAAGCTTTTTCATTCTTTTAGGTATTTACCAAACGTATACAAAATGAATAAAGCTCTCACATTTTTGCCATAAGGAGTAATCATGGTGGAGAATTTGAAATCATAGATTCACTAATTTTTGTGAAAATAATAGAATTCTTCAAACTTTCTCTGTACCAAGAACACCCCAACAAAATGGAGTAGCAGAAAGGAAGAACAGATTCTTGCAAGAAATGACGAGGATAATGTTGAGTGAATACAACCTACCACAGTATTTTTGGGCTAAAGCAATGAACACTGCATGCTATATTATTAACAAAATCTTTGTTAGATATATACTTAACAAAAATCTATTCGATTTATACTATGACAAGAAACCAAATATCTCCTATTTTCATACATTTGATCAAGAAATATTTCTGGGTTATTCCATAGTTAGCAAGGCATTTAGAGTGTATAACCTGAGACTTAAAATTGTAGAGGAATCCATCCATGTCAAATTTGATGAACACACTAACTCTATGAAGAATAATAGTGATTTTGATGATGAGATAGATAGTCATTCCAACAAGCATAGAGAAATTGAGATTACAAGATAAACAAGTGGAAGCTCCACTATCAGAGACAACAATAGATGAAGCTGAATCATCCATAATAGAGGCAAATGAGGAAAGTAACTCATCTCTTCCCAAAGATTATAGGTTTATGCAGGCTCATCCTAAAAACCAGATAATTGGTGATGTGTTCAATAAGTTAGAACTAAATCATCCTATCATCAAATATGTGGTAATTTTTCTTTCATTTCTCAATTAGAACCAACTTGCATAGACTAAGCATTAGAAGCTGAGAACTGGATTTTAGCTATGCAAGAAAAATTGGATCAATTTAAAAGAAATGATGTGTAGACTATTCTTCCAAGACCAAACCATCAATCTATTATAAGAATAAAATGGGTCGTTAAGAACAAACTGGATGAATAAGGAATTATAATGAGAAATAAGGCAAGATTAGTTGCAAAGGGATATTGTCAAGAAGAAAGTATTGACTTTGGAGAATCTTATGCCCCTATTGCAAGGATTGAAGCCATTAGAATGCTTCTTGCATTTGTATCATATATGGATTTTAAACTATATCAAATCGTTGTAAAGGGTGTATTCTTGAATGGTTTCATTAATGAAGAGATATATGTTGAACAACTCCCTGGGTTTGAAGATCCTCATTGTACAAATCATGCATTCAAACTCAACAAAGCCTTCTATGGTTTGAAATTGGCTACTCGAGTTTGATATGAGAGGCTAAGCAAATTTCTGATTAAAAAAGATTTTTTAAGCGGTAAAGTGGAAACCACTCTCTTCATTAAGCATGCAAAGAAAGATATACTTATTGTTCAAATTTATGTTGATGACATAGTATTTAGTGTAACTATTGAAAAACTATGCCAAGATTTTTCCAAGACTATACAAGGAGAATTTGAAATGAGTTTGATGAGTGAAATCAACTTCTTCTTGAGACTATAAATCAAATAAGAAAAAGAAGGAATTTTCATCCACCAAGTCAAGTATATAAAAGAACTTCTAAAGAAATTCAATATTGAAGATGGTAAAAGATATGAAACACCAATGAGCACTTCACTAAAGGTGAACAAAGATGTAAGAGGTAAATCAGTATGCAATAGACTCTATAGAAACATGATAGGATCATTATTATATTTGACTGTAAGTATACCACATATAATGTTTACTGTCTGCATGTGTGCTAAATTTCAGTCAAATCCCAAAGAGTCATACCTAATTATTTTGAAGAGAATCTTTAGATACCTATTAGACACATCAAGCCTCAGTTTATGGTATCTAAAAGCTTCTGATTTTAATTTGGTAGGATACTCAGATGCAGACTTTGCTAGATATAAAGTAGACAGAAAGAGTACCTCAGAATCTTGTCAGTTTCTAGGAAGCATGATCATATCATGGTTTTCCTGGTTTTCCTAGAAATAGATATCTATTACATTATCAACTGATGAAGAAGAATATGTAGTAGCTGGTAGTTGCTGTGCTCAAATCCTTTTGATGAAATAGCAATTAAATAATTTTGGCCTTAACTTTGTTGATATACTCATAAGATGTGACAACACAAGTGCTATAAGTCTAACCAAGAATCTAGTTTTACATTTCAGAACAAAACATATTGAAATTAGGCACTACTTTATTAGAAATCATGTTCAAAATCATAACATTTGTTTAGAATTTGTGTCACTGAAAATCAACTAGTAGACATCTTTACTAAACCTCTTCCAAAAGATAGATTTAGTAAATTAAGAAAAAACTAGGTGTTTTAGATCCAAATGCTTAACTTAAAATTGATACAACATTTATATGATGAAGCATATGTTCCTTATTGAATATTCCACTGAAAAATACAAAAAAGAACAAATCTGAAAAATTGGCACCACTTTCGGAGCCTTTGAAATATCCTTTGGACCCTATGAAGATCGATCATGCGTCCAAAAAATCAATCTTAACTTTGACAACAATTCAACAATTTGTTTTGCAACCTCTAAAATAAAATTTTGTAGCCTCCGAAGTCCATCCTCTTACATGACCATTTCGTAGCCTTCGATGGGCTACGTTACCTCCTAAGTAAGGCATTGGAGTCACCAAAGCAAAATAGGTATGTTGCCTCTGAAGATCGCAAATATTCATTTTGGATCCTCCAAAAATATTTTTCATAGAAACTTAAACCCTGAACTCTATTTAACTATTCTAAGATTCCGAAGAACCAAAAACCCCTCTCATCGAGCATCCAAAGAACCTCTTTAGAGAAAACCCTTTTCTTCCTACTTAATCCAAACTCCTCAGCTCAACCAATCTTTCCATCACATCTTCTCCATCCATTTTTCTCATCTCAGTCTAGAAACTTTCACAGCATCCAAAACCCAATCCACTTCTATTGAAATGGCAAGAACAAAGGGAACCATCAACATGGTAGATGAAAAAAGAAAAGAAAGAGAAGAGTATCCCAAATAGAGAGCAACCAAGAGAGTCAGACTTGAAACCAATATACTTGAGGTAACATTTCTCAATAGTGAGTCTAATTACTCTAGGTACATGAAAAGATACCATGTTAGGAAAATTATAAAAGGAAGAGTTTTCAACTTTGATATTTTTGGAGATAGTGGCATGAAATTAGATGTATGTGAATGGTTCAAATATTAAGGATGGATGGAGTATGTCAGCTACATTGATTAGTTCTATCCAAGACTAGTAAGAGCCCTAATCTGCAACCTCAATCTTAGAATAGAAAGGTCATGGATAGGAGAAGTGGAAATTAATATATCCATAAAAACTTTGAGAATATGCTTTAATCTGCCTTTGGTAGAAGCTGAACTAGAATGGTCTACCAAACAGAGATTGTTTTCAAATTTGGCAGGAGGAGAAATAGATGAGGGAGAGAATTATCTTCACTCTAGTCATCTAAGTTTAAATCTCAAATTAGCTTACATGATTGTGATAAACAATGTGTACCCCAGAAAAGGAGCCATAGGAGATGTATCAGAAAAGGATGAAAGAATATTGTGAGCTCTCAAGAATAGAAAGAGAGTGGATTTGGCAAAACTAATATTAGACCACATAGAAAACAAACTTGAGAACATTGAGAACCTTTCATCAACTCTAGCTCTTTAAATGAACACATTTAATCAAAGACTCAATTATGCCATGTCTTTTCTTATCTCAAGAGTCAATAAGATTGATCAAAGACTTGACTCTCTACAATCACTAGCAGAGTCATCGGAGGTCAAACTTATCATCCTCATTTCTCTCCACCTCCAACTCATTTCTCTCCACCTCCACCTCACTTCTCTCCATTTAGAACCAATTCTCCCATCACAGTAATGTCTTCCCCCACACATTCTCCTCATCCATCATCTCCTCCAATTTCAGAGGTTGCTCAACCTAAGAATGAACCTATTGAAATTGTTTCTCCCTCTCCTCCAATATAGCTTCCATCTACTCCAACCACTGAAGTCTTTTCAAACCTGCCTAAGGATTACCTTTCTAATCCTCATAGAGCTATTGTCAGATATTGAAAATATTTCACAGCTCCATTTCCTAGGTTTTGCTTTCTTCCCTCAGGCCCAGTAGTATGGTTGGACTGGACTTGGCTTGATCTTGTACGATCAGGAAAGGTAATTCCTAAACGAATTAAAGAAATTTCTCCATAATGTAATTCACCTTCAATACGTCCTAAGTGGAGAAGACCTCCAAATCCTCCACAAACTCCTCCTTAATATCCTCCAAAATTAGTTGATGATAATCCTAACATTCTCATTTGTATCTTAAATCCAATCAGGATGACACATTTTGAGTTTAGGAGCAAATTAGAAAATCAACTCTGAAATTGTTCAGATATTTCTCTCTCAATCTCTCATTCTATCCCCTCAAGAATTGTCATCCTTAGAACTCGAGAATCCTAACATTCTGTATAGGATTCAACTTCTTCCTGATCCACCATTGACTCCAAAGGGTCACAAAATTCACATTCCCAATAAAGAGTCAATTCTTCAAACATATTCTGAGAAACTTCTTCACTCACTTCCAACATCAAGGAAACCCAGAAGTTCATTTCCATCTCCCTCAGATCCTCATCAACTCTTTTTTATTACTGAGGAAGAATTCTCATTTTACTCAACTGCCAATCTCCAAGTAATTGTTGATAATATTCCTCCTCCATATCCTTAACTCTTTGACACATCTATACAACACAAGATTTGGCAACTCTATTCTCAACCATCCTCCTCACCTAAACCTATTCCACTCCCTTCTACCAAAACCAAAACCCCCCTAAAACCACCTGCTATCCCAAAACCAAAACCTTCATCCTAGCCATCATCTTCAAAACCTAAGAGGAAGCCAAAAATTCCACCTCCAAAAGAACACAAAAGGCTCCTCTTTCTTGCATCACCATGTGTCATCAAGAGCACACTGCCAGAATGAATGCCAACACAGAAGCCCTCTTAAAAGGGTCTCCTGTACCTTTTCCTAAGTTGCTAGATCCATAATTTAAAGAGCACATGATTTTATCTATGTCTCTGACTGTGGACCCATAGCTTATACTCATGAACCCCCATCTGTAATCCCAAAGGATCCATTTTTCATTCCACCTCCTCCACCAATAAGACCCAAGTCATCTCCTAAACTATCAACCTCTCAACATAAGCTTGAACTATTTTCTAAAACCTATAAGAGAAAACCCAAACCATCTTACAGATTCTACTGCCTCTACATTTTTTTCCTATCTCTTTGATGCACAATATTTTTGTGTTCTCTTGCAATTATTTATGTCTATAATCCATTTTTTTTATGACAGGATATGTAAATTCATGCCTTTTCTTTCTTTTTTTTATTATGATAAAAAGGGGGAGAAAATGTACTAAAATGTATGAAATATAGTTAAAATTTTGTATGAAATATAGTACACCCATTCATGGGGAGTTGCACTGAATTAATAGAACTTCATTGAAACTCATGCCTTTAAATTCTTTGTTAGATACGTTTTGAAAGGTACATCACTTAATATTTTATCATCATCAAAAAGGGAGACAATGTTAACATGCACTCTTAAATAGCTTGATTTTGGTGATGAATATTCTTAACTATAACACCTAGGGGAATTGGATGTGTTATGATGCGATATAACTATGTATTAGATTGCTGTGTAATGCAGTATTTCTTGGATTATATAGTATTCTTGTAATATCAGGATTGTGACATGATATATTTATGCCTAGATGGCATAAAAACAAAACAATTGAGATCGTATTAGTGCTGAATATACTTTTGGGATGCTTGATGGATCCCTCTTATTGTTTATGCTTTGTTATACACCTACTTAGTGAGTTTGCTTGGACTCACCCCTTCTTAATATTTTTTTAGCTGACAGGATAGTTAAAGAATCCCAACTACGGATTGGGGCTATTAATCCAAATGTGAAGACATTTTAATTATAAAATGATAAATTGGGATTGGATTCCCTTCATATTACATTTTTGTAAATTAAAAGCATAATTAATTTTTTATAATAAGATTAAAATGATGTATATCATATAGTGTAGGCATATCATAGTGATATATTTGTAATTATAGTTGTCTGATTGCCATCATGACCCAATTTTGATTTTAGGTGAAGCTGTGAGTATGGGTTCGGTGTTTAGTATTTAAATGTAATTGATGTTTCATATTGCATGATTATTAATGGTATATGATATTACACATGTATATTAGGTGCAAATGCCTTATATTTTAGGAGAAACTTTATCAAATTTTTGATAAGATTCTTCTCTGGAAAATAAGATGGTAGCATCTTGCATTGGCCCTGGGATGGCGTGGTTAAAATGCCTAAGGTGAGAGTGTGCAGCATTACATTAACCAACCATTTTTTGATGATGAGCAAAGGCATGAGTGAAACATTAAGGTATTAACAATTTATTCTCAAGTATCTATAGAAATATTTTTAATTTAATCAATGAGAATAAATTTAATGAAGCTTAAAAGAAGAAACCAAGTAAATGCTCATGTAATCTAAGTATATAAATTATAGATATACTTAAAAGAAGAAAATAAAAAATTTAGAGTTATCAAGGAAGCTTCAGAGTCAACTTCAGGTTTAAAAGTTCATCCCTTTGAAGTTGCTCAAATACTTCAGAGATAAGAGGATAACCCTTTGGAGCCATTGAAGCATTTCAGAGAAAGAAGAAAATATCTTTGGAGTCACAAAGTCACAAGTTTTGGATTTAGCAAAAATGCCTCGAGGCCAAGATAAGAGTTTTAGAGCCACTGGAGCACTTCAGAGACAAAGAGAAATAACTTTAGAATAATTATATTACTTCAGAGTTATAAGCTCACATCCTTCAAAGTCAATTGAATTACTTCAGAGTTATAAGCTCACATCCTTCAAAGTCAATTGATTACTTTGGAGTCACGAGCTCAGAAACGTCGAAGTCAGTTAAAGCACTTTGGAGTTTAATCAAGCACTTCAAAATTGAGTTAGGTAATTTAGAGTCGACAAGGTGCTTCAGAGATAATGATGAGAAGTCTTTAGAATTAACAGGAAACTCTTTAAAGAATACAACTTGTCGGAGTCAAAGGAAATGCACTTTGGACCCAAGTCAAGTACTTCAAAGTCAGAGAAGCACTTAAAATTTTGGAGTTAGCCCCTTTGAAGTTACAAGATAAGTTCTTCAGAGCTAGTTCCTTCCATCCTGACATGAGATGTTGCTATCACGCAGCTTTGGAGCCTCCGAAACATGTCTTGAGAGCATCCGAAGAGATGATTACTTGTGTGAGCTATGTGGGAAACTTCATATCACTTAAATGCTCAATGGATCTTATATTGGTTCATAGACTCCAAAACCTCACTGAAAAGGTACAACATTATAAATTTGAATATTTTTCTACACTTAATGATTCTCACCTACCACAACTAAGAAAGTCAAACCATTCAATATAAAAGAAGTTAAGTAAGAATGAAGAAGTTAAGGAGATTATACTGAGAAACAAAAGAGTGCATTTACTAAGTCTTTAAGGCTTTTCTTCGATGATTTTAACTCTACTGTAATTCATTCAAGAAGCATTCAAACCTATCCATTCAACCACTTCTGGAGATTGAATCTTACTACTTTATTGTTATATCAACTGTGTTTATTGCTTTTGAACTTTGTACAAAATCATCCTGCTAGAGGCATTAATATTTGTACATATTTATTTTTACATATTTCTGCAAGTCAAGGACTTGCCTCTATGTAGTGAAAGCAAGTAGGATACTTGCTTGGTATTTGTATAAGTTAGTTGGTGAGTTTGAAAAATAATAAGTGTATTTGTTTAATCAGGAGGTTACCGATCAAAGAATTCGTTAGTAGAACTTGAGCTTAGCAGAAAAGGGTGACTCAGAGAAGTAGAGTAGGAACCAATATGAATGGCTAAACCACTATAAAAATACCAATTTAAGTGCATTGTGTTATTAGTCTTCTCTTTATCCTTGTAATTTAATCATTATTTGACCAAAATTTTAAAGACTTAATTCACACCCCCCCCCCCCAAAATCTTGGGTCACCATCTGAATGGGACCAACACTTGTACCTTGGATTCTACTATCCACTTATGGAAACACACCTTGTTTTCCCAAGCTAACCAAGAACTCATACAGTTTGGTTTCTCTTTGAGCTTACTAGAAACTCAATTGATTTTTCCATGAGCTTAGTAACAAACCCATACACTGGTTTTCCCGAGCTCATCAGAAACTCACTAGTTTCCAAGATCACTAACAAACTTATATAATGATAGTTTTCCTAGCTCACCACCAACTCACTAGTTTTCAAGATCACCAACAAACTTATACAATGATGGTTTTCTTGAGCTCACCACTAACTCACTGATTTCCAAGATCACTAACAAACTTATACAATTATGGTTTTTTCGAGGTCGCCACAACTCACTAGTTTTCAAGATCACTAACAAACCCTACCTTTATAGGAATTGGGTGTATAAGAAAATGCCTTTATCTAGGTGAATGAATACACATAGTTGAAGCATAAATACAAATGACAAATCAATAAGTACTTTACAGTGAATTTGAACTCCCTTGAAGTGGTGTTGATGTGGCTTTGGAACTCTTTGATCTTGGTAGCACCTTGGAGGGAACACACTTAAAATTTGATGCTCTTGGTTTAGAGTTGGAAGGTTTGTATTAGATTTAGTCTCTTTTGAACACACCCTTCTACTACTAAAAATATCCCAACTCATATCCTTAAATAGCTCTCTCAAAACTTTATAGTTGGAGAATGATGGGTTCCATAGAATGCAGAAATGGAGGTAGGTGAGCAGGATTGAGTGTAGAAGACCATTCTGAATTTCTCCCATTGAAATGCATTGCTTCTGATTGATTCTAAACTACTAGAGTGTCTGCAATTTTGTTCTTAACAGAGAAGGGGATGATTGCTAAAAAATGAAAAGATTTTGTTGAGCATTAAAATTTTGAATTATTTGAAAATAATAAATTTTTACTATAGTAGTGTTACTGTAATAATCGCAAAGATAACACTTCATCCGAAGTTAATTTTGAACAAATCTGTCTACCCAAAAGTTTGTTTCAAAGTTACTATAGCAACATTACTGTAGCACTTACAGAGACAATGCTTGTCCAAAATTAATTCCACAATAGCTTTGTCTGAAAGCGTAGCGATTTACTGTAGTAGTTGTGAAAACTTTGTCTGAAGTTAGTTTCGCAACGACTCTATATGAATTTGGTTGTTTTATCCAAAATTGCAATGAAACTATAGCATTTTTACCATAGAAGCTATTATAGCTAATGTTTGTTTGAAAATTTACTACAACAAAGCTTTGTCTAAAAATCACCGTAGCAAAGCTTTATTCAAAATTCATTATAGCAACTTCTGTAGCAAAGTTATTTTAGCAAAATCACTACAACAACACTCCTGCACTTTTGCCATATTGTTAATTTAATATTTTGATTATATTTTTTGTTGTAAATTATAATATAATTATCCACAAGAGATCTGCACAAGTTGTGAAGCATGGATATGCAATTTGAATCAAGATTTTGTATTTATAAACTCATTTAAGTACTCATTATTTTTCATTCAAAAAGATATCTGTTTGAGTCACATTAGCATATGATCCAAGGCATTATGAAATGATAAGGAAATTTGAAAACAATATGGATCAAAATGATTTTTCCTTTTTCTAAAGTATCTAGACTTATATCAAGATGTATATGCTTACCTTAATGATATCCCAATAAAGTGCATACATTTCAAGCATATCTTTCTACATTTTGATCTTTCTAGAATCATCATTAGCATAACTCAAGTCTAAAATAAGTTTTGTTGACATTAAAATTATATACATAACCTAATATTTAGAATCAAAAATTAAGGAGTTAAAAGATATTGGGTAAATTAGGAAGAAAATTGTGAGAGATTAGACATTGGGCACTTAATGAAAAACTTTAAAAATTTACCACGGCCTTATTTTATGATTTAGGAGACATGTAATATATCAATGGAAGCATCTTTGAATTTAGAATTTATATCATTAAAGATTATGTCAATACAAATTTCCTATAGAAAGATATTGTGAAAATACCAAAGTGGTGTCAAGCTATCCAGAAGCAGTCAACATACAACAAATTTCAAATTATGGAATAAATCATGTATTTTTAATTTGGAGCTAAACTTTTGTGGGAGATATTAATTTAATTTTAAAATCTAAAGAGTTAAACATCATGTCAATCTAATTTTTCATTAGAAAGATATTGTAGAAATAATAAAGGGGTATCATGTTGTCTAGAATATTGTGTGTTACAACAACTTTAACATTCATTCGTTCCTTGTGTAATTTGAACTTTGAGCTAAAATTTCGTGGAGAACTATATATTGAATTCAATAATCTAACCGAACAAAAATCATCCCAATCAGAGTTTTCTAGAGAATGTTATGGCCAAAACAGTGTAGAGTTGTTTGGTATACATATAGAGGGACATTTTCAACACTTTGGAAATTATACTTAGAAAACCCCAATATTCTCTCCCCATGCATGAAAAAATAGCCATTTGTGTGTAAAGAGGACCCATCTTACTATAGAAGAAAAGAGAGAGGAAGAGGAACCTTAAGGGAGAGATGTCTATCCTATTTTTACTTAGAGTTTGGAATATTTGAAAGAAGGAAGACATAAATTAGAGCCCTAGGAGAAAAGTTCTTCCATTTCAAGCCTTGAGAAGAACGAGTTTCATTAGAAAGCTTGAATCCTTGAATTTTGGGTAAGTATGAATGATTTTCTAAACTCATATATATATATATATATATATATTTCTTCTTTGGTTTTTCCATTTATATGATACTTATGCATGATGTTTGAGTTATTTCGAATCTATGTTGGGTTTATGTCTTGGGTTCTTGGTTTGGATGATTTGAATGGGGGTTTTGCCTTAATTTTCATGATTTGGATGGGGCTTTGTTGCATTAAGCATGCTTTACATGTTTTCCTCATGTTTTCTCTTGCAATTTATGGTTTTGTAGATTTTGTCTCATATGTGTTTAATGAAATGCCTAAGTGGAGAGTATATCCTATTTGTGAACCTTATTGGGTTAGCATGGAATGACATTTAGTATGCATCATGCAAGATGGCAGGGGTGATTAAGATATGCACATGGCAATGATGATGGGGCAGTTTGCCCAACTTGTGTGGCCAAGAAATGAAGCCTGAATGACTATGTATGATGAGATGAACATGACCTAAGTAATATGGGATTTGATTAGGCAAGCATGTGGCATGGATATGAGATGCACATGTTGAGAACATGATAAGCATGTGGTTCCCAATGTTAGAGTTCGGTGATGATCTTTTAAGCGAGCTATAACTAGCCAAAAGGCAGAGGTCGATGGAGTTTGAAAAGGACCTTAGAGATCCTATGGGACAATTTGCAATGGCAGGTGATCCATCTCACTAGACGTTGAGGCCATGACTCAATGGGGCTAATGATTTACTCATGCTTAGCATTAGGGGCCTTAAGTCATATCCTGCCGCTCTTGGGCAGAAGTGGGCATTAACCTCATAAGACATGAGGGCTTAGGCTAAAGTGAGCTTCGTATTTGGATTCTCATTCGCAATGTGATTTGAGAGTGCTTGTTCATACCATATAATTCTTACTTATGTGGGGCTATGTAGTAGCCCAAGATTCATGGACATGGCATTAGGTTGGGTATGATCTTAGGATTGGTTGGTGGTCAGACTTGGTTGATGTCTATGATTTATGTAGATCCTTATATGAATTTCGTAACTATGATTGATGTGATTAGCTGATGGGCAGATGAGTGATGGTTGTTACAAAGGGAAGTCATCTATTGCTATTACTTACCTACTCATTGAGTTTGTCCAGCTCACCTTATTTTAAAAATCTCAGTAGGTTTAACTGAGGGAGCCCAACCTAGGGTTGGAGCTTCAAGCAAGAGGATTGATATAGTCTAGTTAGTTATGTTATTTCATTTTGATATATATATATATATATTATATGAATTTTGTAGATGTATGGGATATATATATATATATATATATATATGATTATGATGTATCATTTTAATATGTGAGACATGTTGTATTTGATGATTTTGATAGGATATGGTATACATTAAAGGGTGGTGGACCCTATTCATTCATGTACTTTTATTATGTGATTATCTTGTAGAATGTAGCCATTGGTATGGTTGTAATGATACAGTTTGATAGGTTGTGGTTGCGTTTGTGTAATCCCTACCCATTTAGTAGATCTTATGGCAATAGAGAGATGATTTATATTAGGTATCCTAATTTGAGGGGGTATGTGATGTTGTTGTTAATATTGTTCATTACATTTATTAAAAAAAGTTATAGTGTTATGATTTCTATCAGGTACCTCATTCCGGATGTGATAAATACAATAGAAATGTTATTAGATTTTCAATAGGATGGTTGATTGACCAGCGGGTGGCGCCCATCCTAGTAGGTGTTGATCTGAAGGGTGCTATACAAAAATAACTAATTAGAGAAATAAGCAAAGCAACAGCACTACAGCAGCGTTGTAACCAATAGACAACTCAAGTCTTCGCTCTAACTCTAGAGCAATCTCAGGCTTCAGTAGGTGCAACGATATGTATCATTTACCTTTTTGGACATTGTTGTTGTGCATTATTTGATACTGGAGCATATAGATCTTTGATAGTATCTAAGTTTGTTTAAAAACATGCTTTGCTTTCTCGAAAGATGGTTTAGAATTTGTTAGGAGTATCACCTATGGGTGATAGCCTAATCATAGATCATGTTTGTTTTTCTTATCCTATTGAGATAGGAGAGATAGTAATCCAAGCTAACATAGAAATCATGTCAATGAAACATCTAGGCATTTTCTTAGGCATGGACTAGACGAGTAGATGGGTGGTCAGTATAGACTACCAAGAACGAAAGTTTAGGATCCGTTCAATGAATTAAATAGAGTTTTTCATAGAGGAAAGTCAAAGAAAGGTTCCATTCTTGATGTCAACTCTTCATGTCGTGAAAATGTTAAGACAAGGACTGCAAGGTTTTTTAGTGGTAGCTATATTAGTTGATGGGAAAGAGTTGAGACCTGAAGATATTCTCATAGTGCAAGAATTTCTAGATGTCTTTCCAAAAGAGTTGCCTAAATTACTTTCAAATAAAAAGATTGAGTTTACTGTTAGGATTAAGATAAAATCCATGACAGGAAATTAAACCATGGGCCCCATTATAATGGATGACATGAACAAGGTAG
>JAYJMB010051667.1:0-28937 GCA_036873735.1 Pouteria campechiana
TATATATATATATGATTCACATAAATGAGATCCCTACTGCCCATTAGGTGCAAACACATGTACATTATCCTCTTTATTTTATTTTAATTTTTTATTTGTATAATTTTCTTTTATTCTTATCTGTATAGTAGATTTTCTTTTGTCTTTTCATTAAAATTATTTTTTCCTAAACTATAAGGCTATAAGTAATGAAAATTACCTTGGTAGCAAAGTTGAATCCAAATTTCTGAAAGTTATGGAAGGGGAAGAAGCCATGATTTCCCCCATGTGAATGACCGCTTGTTAACAATGTGGATGTGACAATTTTTTTAATGTCATGCCATTGCATGTCATTCCATGGGTTCTGCTGCACATGCAATTTATTGAAGATCCAGTGAAGTCATAAATGGAATGGGAGTCTTACCGGTTGTCATACGAATCTCACTTTCCATGCAAAGCTATACGGAATTTTTAGTATCTCCACTTTTCACTTTTCATGCACTCAACAAGGGTACGCAACATTCAGCTTCTCGGCTATTTTTACTAAGAGCACCAATTTTCAATGTACCATTATATATATATATGTATGTATGTATGTATGTATGTATATATATATATATACATATATATATACATACACACATACACGAACGTGTTATTTTTTATATTCAATTTGTCATCTTGATTTCCTTTTCCATGTTTTTTTAGCTCTTCTCCTTTTTCCTTCACATTCCTATCCCAATTCTTGTCTTGGGCATATCCTTATACATAAAATGACCCTTTTGAGGTATAAATTTTGTGTTCTAGCTCGACCACGGATGATACCAATAAACCGAACTGTGCCCCGCAGTTCTGTCATTTGGTTATCGTCTAAAATTCGAATTTTGCTGGACATCCTGAGTTCTAATTAACTTTTTAGACATGTTAAAGCATTGTTACCTTAGACCGTCTTATGCGTTTTAATGGTTAATGCACGAGGCTTACACAGCCAAATCCTCGTGTCCCAATGCCGACTGATGGAAAGAAAACTGATATTCTGAGACGCGCTCCGCTGAATTGATGGTCCACCATACTAACAGCTCGATCTACCAACACACTGCCACGTGTAGGCCAAGCAATGTGCTGCTGCATGCAGCATAACATCGCCAGGAAAATCTTTACACGACACGACGTTCCCTTGCGCTGCCCACCGTACAAGCGACTGACAGCGATATCCATTTGTCTTGTTACCTGAAAACGAGAATCTGAGGCCATGGATTCTGCAGATGGGCGAGCACGAATTGTTTTTTAATGAATCACAGCCCAAAGGATTTTTTACGTTCCCTCAAAGACGTCTGAAAGATCGATGATATATATGCAATATTTTTTTGTAGAGGAGATTTCATAGAAAGAAAAATCATCCACTCATGTTCGGACATGTTTTAAGGGCTCCGGTCATTAATCATTTCTTCAAGATAAACAGGAACGGCGCAGCACCATTTTCTTCAGGCTATTACTTGCGGAGGGTTGAAATGGATCAGGATATTTTCTAACAAGAACAGCTAGCACCGATTCTCGTGGCCTCTTCTGCATTTTTCTTCTCGCACTGCACAAAGTTCAAACAACCTCGACTCAGCTGTCAAGCAAAACTGGTTGAAGACGGTGGCCAACCTGATTCCCTAGGCTATCTTTATTTTCAGGTCACCTAATCCTCGATGCGGGGCCAACCTCTTAGATGGGTAGGATTACCTGCTGCTGCGGGAAATACGGGCCAGCTCTTTGGCCATTGGACTAGACACTTTCTTGTTGGAATGAAAAAGGACAGTCTCTCAGTCCTTTGCAGCGCACGGATTGATTCTTTGTGAAAAGCCCACCAAACAGATCGATCATGATTGTTGGATTAAAACGATTTTTGGGGCATGGACCATGGAGAGGCAGAGCCTACGAAGCTGAAAAGCCGCGGAGGGAAGTTAAGCAAAAGGCAGTAAGAAATGGTGACATAACAAGCCAACTTTCATGCAGTTATCTTAATCTCATAAATGCCTACGCCAGCCAGGCGCAGAACTGCAGCTGTGCAGATACGTCCAAGATACAGCATTTTGAAGTGGGAGACGGTGGGCTCCTTTTCCGTTACTGGAAGAATGAGCGGCACTGCAGTCAAGGTGATTGGGGAAATAAGATCTCTCTGGAATTCTCCCTTTCTTTTAGCCGGTGCGCTTTTCAGCGGACCCAAAAGCACGCTATTTCCTTAAACACTACCACACAGCACTGTTGCTAGATTTCCGTAGTTTCTCACTCCCTACAAGGATGCCCTGTACAGAAGAAAACGGAGGAGATAAGAGGAGAAAGGGAAAAGCAACGGATTGATGGTAGGTTCGAGTTGTCAAAGAGGGAGGAGAGAGGGGCCTTCTAGGGGGATCGAAGACTTGAAAAGAAAACAGAATCGCTTGCTTGTAAAGCAAGATCTTCTGCAGAGAGACCCAAGAAAGAAAAATCAATAAATAACCAGTGTGGCAGCTCTGCTAGTCTGCTGGGGCTTTAGCGCGCTATATATCCAAGCAATCGTGTGTACCCTTGAAGCGATTCGAGCCACCCCAGCTTTCTCACTCTCACTTTCTCATCATCAGCGTCATCATTACCATGTGGCCTGAACAAAAGAAGCGGGTTCTGTGGCCTTTTCTAATCACTATTCTTCAAATCATGCATCGGGTGTCTTCCGCAAGCAGGCCTTTTCCGCATGAAGGTGAAGCCTCATTCGAAGCGCAAGTGCCCTTTTCTCAATACAGGAACAAATGCTGCCTTTTCCTCCTGCATGCCTTCTTTTCTCTGCTTTTAGGGAAAGAAACAAAATAGGGTCCGGAGGAGCCGTACTGACTCTTTTTTCATTTGCTTTTGATTTCAATACAGTTCAATTTCTGAACTCCTTCCAGCCTGGTTGGGAATCAAAAGAGGTATGCTATCTCTTGGGCAATCTCCACAAAGCTCAGCCCTTTAGGCTTGGGATATAAATCGTGCACATCCATTCTCTGTGCTCCATATATGTTCTCTTTTCCTTCAATTATTTATTTATTTTATTAATTTTGGTGAAGGGTTTCAACGGCAAGAAACTGGAATTGGGATTGAATGAAGAGGAACTTAAAGGGCTGGGAACACTTGGGTCAAGACCACCAAATTGCGATAACAAGTGTGGGGGATGCAACCCATGTGAGGCTGCACAAGTGCCCACCACCACCGACCATTTGGGCATTCAATATTCAAACTATGAGCCTGAAGGCTGGAAATGTAAATGCGGTCCTTCTTTCTACAATCCATAAAAAACAGAGCTGCATAATCTCCTAACCCGTTTTCCGGTGATAAACATCATCTTCCAATGCACAAAAACCTTTCATTTTTATAATCAATGTAGAAATGCTGAAGCAATTTCGTCATGTTGACTTCTTCCTATACTTCCATAAGCATCTTTGGTTTCTTTGATCTGCATATTTTTTCATGTAACAAAGTCACTGGTCAGGAGCCGTCTTAAGTTGAAAATCAAGCACATATCCTGCAAAGATAGCAACCGAAAAAGGATAATTATTTAGCATCGGTTAAAACACAAGTGGTCGCCAAGAGCCATTTAAGATAAACCGCAGATCCTGCAATTTAAGCTAACCTTTTCAAAACAAGAAAAATAGACCACTGTTTGTTTGTTTGCTTTTTGAAATTTTATGATTTGTCCTCCTAGACCAGGGTCCTTGCTCCGCCACTGGTTGTAGATACAAAAACCGTTGGCAAACCTAGAGAAGTAAAAGGCCCGATGATAACAGCCGCCGAAATGTCGGTGGCCTAGCTACCTGCTTGTCCATCTATATTATCAGTACTAAGATAAAACTTCGCCCTCCCTAGCCACCAGTACGCATGCTACATTACATCTTCAATCGTTTTGATGCAAGGGTCCGTAGGGATGCAGTGGATTATGGATTTCTGTTGCATGGCTATGCTGAACTACAGTTGATGGAGATGCATGTGCTAGAGGCGTATCTTGAATGCAAATTGTGCGAAACGTTAGTTATTCGTTACAAAATTAAAAAGTTATGGATCAAAAGGTCCAGAAATGCTTATTCTTGAGGTACCAATATGCAAAAAATCCTTCGCTTTTAGTGTCTATAAAAATCATCGCCAAAAGATGCCATGAACAAGGCCCTCACAGTAGCATAAACGGCATTCTGCATTTAAAGGCAGGACCTCAAATGACGTTTGAAATCCACTTTTTGTGCTTCAAATGCTAGTAAATACCAAACCCCATGTAGTCAACGATCTGCTCTTTTGAACTAAATAACACGGAATAACTTAGAAAGTGCAAATTCATTCTACACAAGACCGATCTAATTTCCTTGGCAATGCAGGAGATAATAGCTTCGTTCATGAAAATGAATACAGCTATTTGAAGACAGTAATTATACATCTTGTGCAAAACAGCCCACGAGAGACCAGCATGGCCTTCACATATTTACGGCAACTTCCTACTAATGGGGACTGCTGTCGTGCACATCTGTCGGGTTGGGCAATGGCAACTCAATCCAAGAGTTAGGTTGTCCGCGCTAAACAGCACATCACATCAGTCATCATGCTGGCTGGCTGGCTTCAAGCAGATGCTGTCACCCGTGACTTCTCTCTAGGAGGCACCCGAAGCCATAACTTCATGGTGTCATAGGCAGTGAAACCAATGGCCACCGATGGAACAATCTACAAGTTTAAACATGCAGTTAGACATGTCTAAATGATCATATCATCTCATTGAAGGGCAGTGAACTTAAAATTGTAGTATCAGAATGCATGCAAACATCAGAGCAAAAACATGCATTTTACGGCAGGGAAAAGAACCATTGCTGGCACCAAATCTTTCAAGTTAGCAATCAATATTGTTAAGGGTTTCTTTGCATTACCTTAACATAGTTGATGCTTAGACCAGCAAACAACTGTCTCCATCCTTGCCTGCGGACAATGGAAGTGAGCCCTTGCATTGTGCTTCTGAATTCAGGATCACCTTGCTGAACAGATGACTGTAGGCTCTGGACCTGAAAATAACTCCAACATATGGTAAGCAACAATAAATTTCAAGTTGCTCTCAAAAAGGAACATTCAAAATCTTTAGCTCATGCTTTGAAGTTCAATCCATGACACCTGCATTTGCCGTCTGACCACATCTAATGGGTATGTGAAAGACTGTCCAAGCAGACCAGCTAAAGCTCCACAAGACAGACGCATTGCAACAGATTTTTGTTGCTCCTCAGGAACATGGGCCTTGAGTGCTTCATATATGTAGAACTTCAGACCAGCATATGGAAGTATGCCTATGAGTGTTGGACCTGATCAGAGATTGCAAATGCCCAAGAAAGTTGGAACCAATCTGAGGTGACAACCATAAGTCAAACTATGGAAGACAAAGCAGAAAGCACATACCGACTCCTCTATATAGACCACGTACTCCACCTTCTGCATAGACACTCTTAAACACATCTTTTATGCCATGGTATGCAGGCCGGCTCTGAAAACCACTAATACCATTCCTAAAACTTACTTCTGTTCCTCTTACCTACATAATAATGAGAGCTAAATGAGAAAAGCTTGAACCGACAAGAAAAAATTTCCATGCCGATCGACCAAATAGGCAAAAAGTGAAAACAATATCAGATAAGAATTTCAACAGATTCTTCAAGAAGCATAAGAAGTATCATCAGCATTCATTTCAGACCAATCAATGAAATTAGCATCATTGATGTTCATTTCAGACCAATCAATGGAATTAACATTATTTCAATCATAACAAGCATGGCATATATATACAAGTAACACTTCCAGAGAATTTTGAAGCAAATATTCTGTCTAGGCCACCATGATGATGAGGTCCCACCATGATGTGTCACATCGAACTCAACACAATCAAATGTGCCATGACTTGCTTACCCATAAACCCTAATGTTAGTCTAATCGATCCTTTGGTGGGCCATGGAAGATGAAACAGGAAAGGTAAAAGAAAAGTACCATGTGAACTACCTGATAAGCAAGTTTTGTCCGAGCCAAATCCAAGGGATACGTGCATAAAACTGCTGTCCCTCCAGCCGCTGAACCAGCTATAAGATCTATTACTGGTCCTGTTCCCAAGTTGGAGTAGTTATTCAGGATCCAGCAACGATATTGCTCGTAAGTCATGAAGTGTAATGCTGCATATGGAACAATCCGAAGCACGCTTGCACCATTTCCTCTGAGAGACAAAATAAGACAATCAGTATTTAAATCCAACATAAAGCAATTCTCATAAAGTAAAATATCTGACACATAAGCACTGAACTTACTTATAGAATCCTAGAACACCCTCATTCTTCATCAATTTCATCAAAGACTGGAACACTCCAAGAGAATGATACCCTGCAGTTCTTGTCTGCAAATGAGAGATTCAAACAAGTAAAGAGGATCAAGGGATGCATAACAGGAATGAGTACACAAAACATTGAAGAAAACTGAAGTCAGTAACTTATCCACTGATTTCTCTATTGCACTGATTCCTATAGGCTTATGCTTCCTAACATTCTGAGATAAAAACCTATGTTCCAGCACAATAAACTCTCAATATTGCCACCATCCAACTAACTTCCACAAACATGCTGCAGCATCGACAATCAAGCAACTTGAAGAGTCTTTTTGTCAAATCCTTTTCATCCTTGCAATAAGCTTTTAATGCCCTGGCTCTAGGTAAGCATACTTCAGTGCACACTTCATGTGTGACACCCTACTTAAAGGTACTCTGCCATCTCTGGTGCATAAATCTCTAGTGCCAAGATCATTGGTTGAGACCATGCAAGACTTAAAAATAACAGAAAGGATTTAAGAATGGTATCAGAAAACAGTCAACAAGCATTAGAGTGCTGATTTAGCCAAGTAATTTCTTTGCAGCTAAGTAATCAAAAGAATAAATAGATCAAATATATTACTAGAAGTTAATTAGCCCATTTATTCTCTATATAAGATGATGGGGGTACATAGCTTACTGCAGGTGAATTTTTGCTTAGTTTAAATGATATGGTGATAGCAAGGTCAAAAGTGGCACATTTTCTTCCTGTTAAGTCCAGCTACTCAACAGGCAGGTTGGCAAAATTAAATTGTGATGAGATTTTTAAGCTCCATGGTGTCCCCGAATCCATCATATCAGATAGAGATTCTAAATTTACCCCTCAGTTTTGGAAAAATTTCCACCAAACTTTGGGAACAAGACTGAATCTTAGTACAGCATATCATCAACAGACCGAAGAGCAAACTGAAAGAGTTAATCAGATTGTGGAAAATATGTTACGAATGTGTTATTGATTTTGGAGGAGTATGGGGTCAATACTTGCCATTAATAAAATTTGTGTATGAAAATAGGTATCAAGCAAACATTCAAATGGCTCCTTATGAAGCATTGTATTGTAGACAATACAGAATGCCCCTAAATTGGGATGAGGTCAGGGAATGAAAGTTAATTGGACCCGATATAATGCAATGCATGGCAGACAAAGTAAAACTCATAAAAAAGTGAATCCTACTCTTCAAAGCCAACAGAAGAGCAATGCAGATTAGAGATGTCGAGAATTAGAATTTCATGAGGGTGATAAGATTTTCTTAAAGGTTTCACCCATGAAAGGGGTCATGTGGTTTAGAAAGAGGGACAAGTTAAGTCGGAGATACATTAGCCCCAGTCAGATCTTAAAAAGAATTGGAAATTTGGCTTATCGAATTTCTTTGCCAACTTCATTAGTTGCGATACATAATGTGTTCCATGTTTCTATGCTAAGAAATATGTGTTTAATCCATCACATATTCCTAATTTGAATTCTCGATTGTAAAGAGCAACAGTCAGGGAATCAAACTATTAGATATATCAAAGTTCAATGGAATCATTATTCAGGACAAGAGGCAACTTGGGAACTACGAGAGGAAATGGAAAGGAAATACCCACATCTATTTACTTAAACAACCAAGTTTCAAGAATGAAACTTATATTAAGGAGAGGAGAATGTGATGGCCCTTATTTTCAAGTAGCTAACATGATATTAGCATGGCAGCTGACATGGCATGCCAACATGGCAAACCTGCTAACATAGCAAGTGAGGTATAGCAAGTGCAGAAGCAGAAGGATGAGATGGCATTCCATTAGGTGGCCGGTGAGGCATCTCCAAAAGGACATATGGTGTCCCCAAATTCCTTGAGGTGGCATCCTTGGTACACTTAGGATAAATATGTTTTGACTAATAGATATTTTAAATAAATATTTAAATATTAAAAAGGGATTTGCATAGCTTGTTGCTAGAATGGTTGAGCAAAGAAGAAAGAAAAAAAGAGACAGAGGAAGGAAGAAAAGGAAAAACAATAAGAGTTTGGATCCTTTTTCCAACAAGTAATCTTTTCTCTCTCTAATCTGCATGTCTTGAGCTTGTTTTAAAAGCAAAAATGGAGGATGACTATCTGGTTTTGATAGGCGATCATCTTAAACTTTTTGCATCAAAGGATCATGTTGTCAACAAGAAGAGCAATATGATTGGGTCCCAAACAAAAGTCAGCCATTTATAAATGGGCTATGATCAAGGATCAAAACTTGGTGAAAATGGAGAATAGTGGTGATTCACACATCTCCTAAGTTTTGGGGCAATCTAATCATTAAAAGTGGGTCATCCATGATCTTGATGAAAAGATATAGAAAAACTGGCACATTGGTGGTGTTCGAAAAATTTAATTAGATCTGACAATTAGATAGTAGAATGGGCCTCAAACTTGGAGAATATATATATATATATAGAAAATTTATTGGTCTAAATAATGTTCAAATGGACTGTAAATCAAATGAGAAGATCAGATTTATGCGCCCATAGTAGGCCACAGCATTAGCAAAACATAGGGCAGAAATGTGGTAATGAATTTCGATGATTATGGCCCAGATTAGGTCATCTAGAACTCCGTTTGAACTGAAATTTTTTGAAGACCTTTGCTAAATTATTTTCAAGAAAATCAATGGTTTAAATATGGAAAAAAACTCATGTTTGATCTCTAAATACCTGTGGACCCAAAACAGAAAGAAATTTTGAATTCTTGGAAAAAAAGGTTTGCACAAACTATTGACCAAAGGGTTGTTTTTGCATGCTGTTATAATGATAAGTTGGCATGTTATGATAATGTTAAGTATTTTTTAATGATTGGTGATGAAAATCACAAATAGGTTAGCTGAGTGATTAAGATTTTAATGGAGAAGATGAAATGTGGACCACTGATCAACCCAGCTAACCATTTGTTTCGTTTATTTATCTCAAGTTCATGAAGTAGCAACCATGTAGAACATCATCGAGTTGATTGATTCCATTGATCCAACCAAAACCATCGTTAAAGTAGTGCTTTGACTTCTAAAAAGATCATCTATGTTGTAGCTGTCCAAGAGACCTTTAGAGTGCATTTTAGGAGCAACGAATCGGTAGATAGATAAGATAAAGAGTATGCAATAGATTAAGCTAAGGGTGAATTATTTTCTGGAACTAAGAAGCAAGAAAACAAGTGATTGATAAACTTAAAGAGTTAAAGGAAGGTTCAAGAATTTAATAAGGTGAGCACTTATGTTTGTTAAATTGCTTTTGAATTATTGCTTCCTTACTTTATGTCCTTTAAATGCTTTATGCCTTGAGTTCATTTACAAATGCCCTTTTTGTTGAAACTAATTCTAGAAACAAGCCGATTATTATTAAATGTTTTATGAACATTTTTCAAATTATGAAATGAATAAAGCATGACATAACATAAATATGTATGATTTCGTATAGAAGAGCATGAACTCAGGCATTGATGGGTTCAAGTGCAAGGCTTGACTCTGCTTCACAAGCGTAGACACAAGGTTTGTTTCAACTTAGCAAAAAGGGTTGTGGCCATGAAACTGCAGGGTAAATCTCAGAACAAAGCACCAATTGCTAACAAGATGTATGTACACATATGAGAATGTAGCATAAGCATGGCACGTGATGTGAATGAATGGTGTTTATGGTTCTTTGCACAAAATGATTGATTTGATTCCAAATAGACTTGAAAATGAATTTAGGAATCAACATGCTTATTGAGCCCATAGCTCATGATTTGTTTTTAAAATATTTTCAAAAGAAAGAAATAACCCGATGGTACCACGAAATGTGGAAGAGGCTGATTAAAATAAGCCAAAAATCTCAAATTTTTATTTAATGTAGAATATATATACTTTAATGAACTTTTGGAACAATTGCGAATATATATCCAATGGCATGTACTTGAGAATGCAGAATGGTTGAAATATGCTCAAATTGTAATGTAAATAGTTGTGGTTGTGTATTGTGGGCTTTGGGACTAACATATAGCAATATTGGGTTGTTGATTAATGTTTGGCCTTGCTAATCTTCACTTGCTTGAATGTTAGATTGGCGGTGAGGTGTACTTGACAAAGTTGGAACCGCCGTGGCATCACAAAGTAATATTAGAGCAAGGTTGATCAATGTATTGCCCTACCTTTTCAAGTAGCTAACACAGTGTTAGCATGGTAGCTGACATGGCATGCCATCATGGCAAAACTACTAACATTGCAAGTGAGGTGTTAGCAAGTGCGGAAGCAAGATGAGGGGATGATGTGCCCCATTAGGCGGCCAGTGAAGTATCTCCAAAAGGAGATAAAGTGTTCCCAATTACCATAAGATTGCATCCTTGATACAATTTGTATAAATATGTTTTGACTAATAGATATTTTAAATAAATATTTAAAAATTAAAAAGGGATTTGTATGAATTGTTGCTGGAAAGGTTGAGCAAAGGAGAAGAAGAAAGTAAACCCGGATAAAGAGGAAGAAAGAAAAGGGAGTTTGGATCTTTCTTCCAACAAGTTATCTATTCTCTCTCTAATATTCATAGCTTGATTTTATTTTAAGTGCAAAAATGGATGATGAGTGTCTGGTTTTGATGAGCCATCATCTTGAACTGTTTTAATGAAGGGATCATATTGTCAACAAGTGGAACCATATGATTGGGTCCTAAACAAAAATTAGTCGTTCATAAGTAGGTCATGATCAAGGGCTAAAACTCGGTGAAAATGGAAAACTAGTAATTTACACATCTTAGTTTTGAATCAACATGTATTCTGAGATCAAAAATGAATGTTTTACCATATTTAAATCATTGATTTGTTTAAAAATAATGTGACAAAGGTCCCAAAAAAACTTCAAACCAAACAAAGTTCTAGGTCACCCGATCTAGGCCTAATCATCAAAAATCACTACCACGTTTCTGCCCTCTGTTTTGCTAATGTTGTAGCCCACTATGGGCCCTTAAATTTCCTTTTCTCATGGTCCATCAACTAGACATTACTTAGATCACTAAAATTTTCTACATATTCTCCAATTCTGAGGCCCATCTGACCATCCAATTGTTAGATCTTAATTAAATCTTTCCAACATCACCAATCTGCAAGTTTTGAACAGCTTTTGATTAAGACCGTGGATGGCCAATTTTTAATGATTAGGTTACCCCAGAATGGAGTAGATGTATGAATCACTACTACTTTTTTATCAAGTTTTAGCCCTTGATTATGACCCATTTACGAATGATCGATTTTTGTTTAGAACCCAACCATATTATACCACTTGTTAACAAAATAATGCCTTCATCAAAACAATTCAAGACAATTTTCCATCAAAATCAAATAGTCATCCTCCATTTTTACCCTTAAAACAAATTCAAAACATGGAGATTAGATTAAAAAAAAAAGAAATTTCTGTTAAAAAAGAATTCAAATTCTTATTATTTTCCCTTGTCTTTCTTCCTCTTTACCCCTTTTTCCTTTCTTCTTCTCTTTCCTCAACTGTTCCAATAACAAGCCATTAAAATATCCTTTTAATATTTAACTGTTTATTTAAAATATCTATTAATCAAAGCATATTTATCTTAAGTGTACCAAAGATGTCATCTCAAGGTACTTTGGGGCAGTGTTTGCAGTTTCGCTAAAAGAAAAAATTTTGCTAAGCCTAAAAAGAGAAATTTTCGCTAATTTTGGAAAAATTATCGATAATTTCTCTAAACTTTTTCGCTAACATATTAAAAAATTAAAAAATGAAGAAAAATTAGAAATTTTCTATAAAACTTCTTAATAAACCATGATAAATCTAATTGTATATTTAAAATAAAAAACATTACTTTAGATGTCAACATATAAGAAGTAAAAAAACATATCAATGACACAAACATAGATAAAGTATATTTCTAATGTAAAATATTACTAAAGAAGAGATTTAGGTAACACAAAGTTATTCAAACATATGCAGATAATGTGAATTATAAACAAAAAAATTCTAAAATTATGCTACCACCTATGAATAAATAAAGATAACAATGTTGTGGAATAATTAAAATTAGTAACAATAAAATAATTTCAACAAGAAAGACACTATCATTTTTTAAAACAAAAACTTAGTTTTGTGGGAGATCCGACCACTTATAATAAACCCATAGTTGGGGAGATAGGTTTTGAAACCCAAAAATTAGATTCGAGGTAAATCCAAGTTGTCACTGTTGATGAACAACTACTGTACACCTTAAATTTATAAGAATTGAAGGCTGAAATTTGATTTTTTTTTCAAAGGGAAAACATAATTAGTAGAGTCGAAAATGGCTTTTGAAAAGTTGTGTATGAGTTTAGAACAAAAACAAGAGGAATTAAGTAGAAAATAGGGTGTTTAAGTACGTTTTTCTACATTTTTCAATTTTTCAGTGATTTTTTCCTTTTTTGCTATTTTTCAAAAATTTCTCCAATAATTTCTAAATTTTCTCTAAAATTTTGAATTCAAAATTTTCTCCAAAGTTTCAAAATTTTGTTCTAAAATTCAAAATTTTCATCTTTCCTTATCAAAAACATTTCGGTGGAGAGCCAAAACAAAATTATCGACAAAAATTTTGCCGATAATTTTGAAATTGCCAACATTGCTTTGGGCCTCATGCCCTTTTGGAGATACCTCACTAGCTATTTAATGGAACACATCATCTCATTATCCGGCTTCTGCACTTGTTGCCACCTCACTTGCCATGTTAGCAGGTTTGCCATGTTAGCAGGTTTGCCATGTTGGCATGCCATGTTAGCTACTTGAAAATTTAGGGCAACACAGTTTTTACTGGCATGGATGCAATTACTCTACAATTAATTATTTGGCACAAATGCTACTCTATTCCCACACATGAATCTTTTGCAATCATTCACAATGAAACACAGTTCCCCCTTTCATAATCCCATTCAAATCCTTAATGGCAAAATTAGCCTACTAAGAGGCTTGGACTTGAGAATTCAATTTAATTCTTAAACTCTTAGATTGGCGAGCTTCGCATACTGTTTAGAGATCATTAATATGATATTGAATCAACTTTTTCATCTTTCTCTAGGGGCAAACAAATATCTCTACAATTTGAAACAAAAGATGGTTCAAATTTATCAAGCTTTCAACTTTTGGAGGTAGTATATGAGCTTGTAAGAATCTTGTCCATGTGGTTACTTATGTGAATATTTATTCTTCTTAGTGCTTAAAGCATGAATTTATACATTTTCACATATATTGCATGCCACAGAAAAAAGGGGTGGAGACTATGCTTACTAGCATGGGAGCAGATAAGAGTTCTACATATCATTCGATAGTCGAAATCCTTGCATATGCTAAATTATCATTTCTTTTAACCAACTTGAATTTTATGAGTAATGCCCTTGTCAATTTGTCCATTTTCCTGAACTATTAATCCAAAATACCTAAAATGATCATTTTGTGTTACTACTTTACCTACAATCTTAATTGGTTCTTCATTTATAGTCCTATTAAGTTAAAATTATTCCATAAATTTGTTTTTGTTCAACTTCTAAAACCCTTAAATTCTAAAGCATCCCATCACTTATTTAATTTTAGATTTACGCATTCTCTTATTTCATGTATTAAAACTATATTATTTGCAAATAGCATACACCAAAGGAACTTTTCTTAAATGTCTATGAGACCATTCATAACTATGGTAAAAAAATAAGAACTTAGTGCCGAACCTCCATGTAAACCTATTGCAATTGATAATTTACTCATTTTAGTGCCAAACCTCCATATAAACCTACCGCAATTGATAATTTACTCATTTCTCCACTCATGGTTCTCATATTTGTTATAGTTTTATCAATGTATACTTAATAATATCAAGATATCTACTAGTCACTGTTTTCTTCTTTCAATACATATCATATATCATATTGATTCTCTTTCCTTTCTTGATTCTTTTAATTGCTTGCACATGAGCAGTTGTGTGGTGGTTGGTTAAGTATCAGGAGGCAAGATTTTGAACCCTGTCTCCATTTTCCTGCGCCAAGAAAGCCTGTCTCCATTTGCCTGTGCCAAGAAAGCATCCACATCAACCTTTTTTATCCCCACTTGAATCTTACCGGTGTCCATGAATACCTTTCAGCTAGGAATCTCCATGTAGTAAGCATTCATCAAGCATTTAATGAAACATTTAGCTTCTACCCGAGGGCTAAAAAATAATCATCAACTCATCAGGTCCTTCACAATTTCTTCATCCCAATATAGATCATCAAATAAACTGCACTTCACCATCCAGACTCTCTGTTGGGCATATATCCATGCAATTTGTGAAATTCCTACATTTTTTTTCAGAATAGCAACAATATCATAACAAACATTCTATGGCATTCCCTGGACGCCATCATTTTTATTCAAGCACCAGATGATGTATTATGAATGGAGGTAAAGGAGACAAAATAGCCCAATCTTTGAAGTATCATAAAAAACATGTCTACTTGTTTACCCTCATCAGATCCATTTGCAGCCAAAAACAATATTGCTCTATCAACTAAAACAGGAAGATTAGCTTTAAATAATACTATCTTCCGCCAAATTTCGATCCTCCTCCTCTTTAATTATTCAAATAGAAATTAACATAGCAAGTTATTCTTAACTATTCTTCTTTTTTTCTTAATTATTTGAATGGAAATTAGCATAACGAGAAGCGTCAAGGCATCTATGCAACATTCAAAATAAATCCTCTTGAATGGGAAACCACCAAATGAAGCAATAGACATACTTCAATTAGAAAGCAAATAACATCAAAGGAGTAAAACATATAGAAAGAAAATGAGAAGAAAAAGACATAATCAAACTAACCTGCAATAGAAAGAAAATGAGAAAAAAAAAAAAAAAAGGCATAATCAAACTAACCTGCAATAGAATCTTAACCCTTTCGAGCGGCGCCACTGCGGTCTTTGCAAACGCCCCAGCTGCTCCTCCAGCAATCAATTCTTTAACATAAACCGGCAAGCAATGGAAAAAAACAACACGTTCACGAGCCGACGACCCATCAACGAATTCCGCCGCATTCACTGTCAGCGTCGATCCCTGCGAAGACTCCATCTCCAGTCCCCTCTCTTTAAACAAAACCCAAAAGAGGAAAAACGAAAACACCCAAGAAACCCGACCAAAACCCAAATTCCCCCGCTTGCAGCTCGGCGAATTCCTTATCCCATCGGTCTCTCAGGAGACAAAAGGAGAAGTCTTTCTGGTTAAATGGCAGATAGACAAGCTCGAGAATGCTAAGAAAGCGATAAAGTTTCTCCGCATTCCGGTCGAGAGTGAAGACAATAAGATACATCAACAGAAAAGCAAAAGGAATGGACTTCGATCGAGAGATCAAAATCCCCCAAAACACTTTTTCCACCGATCTAGATTGAATAATTGATGGTTTCATCGACACCCATAATCTGAGATCTCAGCGAGAAAACCAAGAAATTTCGGAGAAAGCCAACGGGGCAGTGCGAAGGATATCCTTCCTTGCCGTGAAGGATTCTAGTTTCCCACGCTTGGCTTTCCCCAGGCTATTTTTTCTCCTGCTGCGCAGGACTAAAAAGAAACCTGAGGGAGTCGAGCAAGGAAAACGGGCGGACTCCTCGCCCTCGGTGGATGTTTCGAATGTGCGGTCCTTTTCTATCCAACGAGCGTGGATAGAAAAAGTCGTCCAGCCTACCTGCCTTTCACGTGGGCCATGTGGGCCTTGCTGGTGGACCACCATCCACAACGTATCAGCAAGTTTCAGATTGCCAAAGAAAATTACACGATGCATGCAGCTCTTGCTGTGTGAACTTGACTTTCAATCTTAGGATGAAGAAAAGGAGGCAGGAAACATGTGAATTGAAAAAAAAAAAAAAAAGAATTCCATATAAAAAGAGAGAATAATGTGAGGTAGTGGAGAAAATATTAAAAATAAAGTAAATAAAAATATAATAGGTAAACTTATACGCAAAATGATAAGAAGTAATAATTAAAAATAACTAATAATAAAAAATAGGTTTGCCTGGTTAAAATATTAAGTAAAAAAAATTGAAAACTTTTTCAATCCATTACCCATTACCCAACGGAGCCTTGGAATTTTTATTCATCTCAATACCAGTGTCGATCAATTTACATCAAAATAGGAAATTGGAATTCGGAGCCTTGGAATTTTTATTCGTCTCAATACCAGTGTAGATCAAGTTACATCAAAATAGGAAATTGGAATGCAATTGAATTCAAGTCTAGGGATGAAACAGGGTTTAGGTAAGCTCAGGTTAGAGTCAACACAAATCCTAATTCATTTCCTAAAACATAATATAAACTCATTTTCTAAAATTTCAACCTTAACTTTTATAAAATTTGGGTTGGGTAATCGGGATATGGGTGGAAAATAGGTTGATAACTTAGGTTAAGAATGGATTTAGAATGTATTGAAAATAGTTTAAAACAATATAAAATTGAATAAAGTATTTTTAAATTTCATGTAAAATTTTATTAGTCAACATAAATAGTCGCGAATACTCTAAAATAAAGTTTTTAAATAAATATAGAAGCATCTTGACTCTTTTATATGCTTGTATAAATTTTAAACCATTGAAGCTATTTATTTACTCAAGTAAATAATTTTTTGTTTGAAAAAAAATATTAAGAGGAAATGATTTAATGAAAGTTGAAAGACTTTACCCTAACCCAACCAAATTTATAAATTGGGTGCTTAGCCTAAATTTTCCAATACAAGTTTTGATTTACCTAACCCTCAACTTACCATAAATGGGTTGAGTTGTTTAGGCTGAACCCAACCCAAGTCACGCCCCGACTCGAGTATGTCTATGTTTGATCAACAATCTTGACCTTACACGAAGGAGTGGGGGTGTAGAAGCCAAACACAACCCTGTTTGGTTTAGGTATGAGATCTTCCATAATTTAGAAATACTTAGCCCAACATAACTCTCATCTCATCTGTAAAAATTCCAAAAACCCCCATATTAAAACGACAATGTTGATGGAGAGGATGAGGAGAATGAGAAAAGGAATTTCGAAGGAATGCATTTGCTTTTTAAGTTTTTAGAAAGGAGATATGCTAATCCAAGTTAATCTACGTAGTGGTGTATCTGGATAATGGTATTTGATAAGTAAAAATTAAAAAAGTATTTTTAAAATATATAACAAGGTTGGCAGGATAAAAATGATGTCAGGCATTAAATAAATAAAATTTTATAAGAAAAAGTAGGACAATTGAAGGCAATTATATGGTTATATCATTGCAAACGGATGACTGATACACCTCTTAGTAAATAGACCGCTTGTCCTTAGTTCAATGCAAAATAGAGATAAAAGAGAAGCAATAGCTATGTTAGCATCTTTAAAAAAAAAAGTTATGTAGCATCTTAAAAAAAAGTTATGTAAATAAATAATAAAATAAAGATAAATTATAAAAATAAAGTAAAGAATTTATTATAATATAGAATTCAACTGAAGACCAAGACAACCCAGATTAAGCTAAATTATATGCCAAATGAGCTAAATTCAATTTAAGACTTAACCAAGCCATTCTAAGCTAAATTTTATAGATTAATATGCCAAATGAGCTAAAATTTAAGTTCAAGATAGGATAAGCCTCTTATACGACTCATTATTTTGAGTTTTGCCAAACTTGAGCAAAGTCAATTCACTTAAAAATTTAAGCTTAAAGAAGTTAATTTTGGATATTAAAGTCTAACAATGTAGGCCTTTTTCTAAATAAAAACTTGTGATAATTAACTTTGGAGTTTTTTGCACTTGTATATATGACAAGATATTTGCAAAAATATGCTTTGTATGAAATCTACCATGTTGTCAAGGTTTAAAACTTTCCCAAGCATTAAACCTTGAAGCATTGGCCTCTATATTAGAAGTCAGTTGATCAACCTAAGTTGAACACATAAAAGGAAAAGTAACCCTTTACTAAGAATCAACATAAGTTGTTTAGGTAGATTTGATTTTCCTCAAATTCAATTTCATATAGAAAATTTTATTTCTCAAGAGTTAATTTGACATTTTATAACAGCTTATAGTCACACTATTAAGTTACTGTCCGCTTTGGACTATTATAATTCTCACAGCTTTGACCCTCTGTGGTTAATGTCCATACAAACCCCACAAAAAGCACATCAATAGGTTTTCACAGAGTCGCACAATTTAAAGTTCAAGAACTTTCTCTCCTTTTTCAATGTGGTATGGTTCATCTCTGCTACCCTTAGCTTAGAAGTCTACCAGGAGCTGCACCTTGCCCAGACTCTTTCCAGCCTCGACAATCACTCCCCGCCCTCATTAGCCCTGGATTTTACAGGCCCACCAGCTTCTATCTAGTTGGTCACTGAACCACTCTACTTGCAAGAGTCCATATCTGATATCATTTATAATGGCCCGTGGCTATACTGTTAAGGTATTGTCTGTTTTGGACCATTACAGTCCTCACGGCTTAATTCCACTGTGGTTATACTCATACAACCCCCACAAAAAGCGCCTCAACAAGTTTTCACTAAACCCCATGATTTAAAGTTCAAGAACTTTCTCCCCCTTTTCAATGTGGGACAGTTCATCCTTGTCACCCTTTACTTAGAAGCCTGCCAGGAGCCGCACCTTGTCTAGGCTCTTTCTAGCCCTGACGATCACTCTTCGCCCTCATCAACCCCAAATGTGACAACTTTCTAAGATAATTTTATTTTTTATCATTATTTATACTTTTAATTATTATCTTCTATCTATTTCAATCTTATTCACTTTATGGAAACATCATTCTTATATTAGTGATATTAATTTTTTTATTTAATTCTATTATAATCAAATCCATTGGACTAAAGAAAACTTACAACTATTTAAAGAGCAAATAATGCCTCATCTTTCATCTATATCCTATGTGGTGGTTTAGAAAAGAAGAACATAAGGCCCAATGTCATAACTCGGACCCAAAAATAACATAATTAAATACTATTCTCAAATCCAAAGGTGATTCTCTCAAGATTTATCACAATTTAGATGATACATAACCATAAAAGTAACCATAAATAAAAGGAAATCATTTTAAGATAATAATATCTGCCAAATCTATAATTACAAGTCTTATAAAAATCAAAGACATAATTGTACTTAAAATTCTTTTAGAATAACAGTTAGCATCTAGCATGAACTAATATCCTCCTTTGAAAAATTAAAATAATCAAGGAGTAAATTATACTCAATATATAATCAATACATGTCTCAAAAATAATTTATATCATGCACTACTATTTATTCATTGCCTCTTTATGTCACATCCAGGGATAACCCAATCAAGAAAATCCACTGATGACATGACAATTTCCTCTGCACTCCAAGTAAACTGGGTCAACCCACTTATAAGGTAGTTCAACTAGCGAGCTCATTTAACAGCACCACTAGCAAAATAATCTATCATAATATAAATAATTTATTATGGTGCTAATAGAAAATCCATCGCAAACCATATCTGGTCTGGTTTGGCAAATCACACATCAACTTTAAGGAACTAAATCTCATTTTTTCATAGTTATCCAATCAAATATCATGATCTTGCCACTATTTAGTCAATCTAACCCTTTCAATGAGCCCAAGATGTTTAAAAACCTTAAAATCGACTACCTAATCATCTAAATTGGAGATCATGGGATCTAGAAATTACACAATCAATTCTAGCCATTCCTGCATCTCGCCAAATTGGTGACTAGTTGTTGGTGCTAGCGCACCTAGGCTGTCCTCCCATCTAGGCTTATCAGTGCTTGGGCCTACCTGGACTCACCAAACATTTAGGCTTCAACATGCTAGATGCTGTCGTTGGATGTCGTCATTATCACAACCACTAGACTTAAATGCATGGGCCTAGTCTTCTGGGCTTGCATGGACTAGGCTTTAGGATCAAGCCTAGGTGTCCAGGCCTGTTTGCTAATGTCGGGCTGGGTAGAGGCGCTGGCCTTGGACTAGATGCACTTCCTAGCCAACAAGCGTCCCACTAATCCAATGGCCAAATTTTAAAATTTTGATTTTTTTTATGATTTTTATAATTCTCAAACTTAGGAAATTACATTCTTAGGTAATAATAATATACACTAATCATTCTATGGAGTCTATATGTAATCTATGATCCAAAAAATACTAAAATTGATAAATTTTTTATATTTCAAAGATCATAAAGTTTCATCATCCAAACAAAATAATCTAACCCAAAGATTTCTACTCTAGGTAAATACCAATATGAAGAGAACATCCAATTGTTCAGATTTTATAAAAATCATACAAAGCATCCTAAATGATTTTTTTTATTTCACTATTCATTTCATGCAACGTCCTTTTTCGTGTATATGGTGGGAGTATACATGATTTTTCTTAAATCTGAACAATAAGATTCATTTTACATTATAAGAGATTCATTTTAATAAGTATATGTAAAACCAAAAATTTTCAAAAATATGAAATTTTGATGAATTTCTATTTCTAATGGATAGAAAATTTCATCACTTTAACAATGATTTCACAATAGAATTTTATAAAATTTTCATGTTTCCTTAGAACATATATAACAAAAATATTTAATGGTTCTGATTCACTAAAACAACTTGCATTTCAATTAAATTGAATACATTGATTTGCTGCATAAAAAGCACAGTAAGCAACATAGCCAAATAGACTTAGGATCATTATTTGCATATACCAAGCTTCCATAATTAGTTAATCCAAACTGATAACATGTTTTAAAAATAATTCACATGTACAAGCCTCGCCTTACTCACATGTTATGATGATCCACAAAGGAAAATTGGTGAGATGAATTTTATTTTCCTTCCTCATGCTGCCTCTAATCTCATAACAAAAGCAACATTCTCTCTCCTTCTTATATAGAAAAGTAGTTGCACATGTGCCATGCATGAAACATCTGCCCTATGCGTCGTAGGCTCCCTATGCACTAAAATTTCATGAAGCCCCCTACGCTGTTTGAAATGGGAGCATTTTCACATGGATTCTTACACCCAACCTATGCCATATTATTATAATATATAACAAAAAATATTCTAAAATAATTTCTAAAATTTTCTAATCTTTTAGAATATTCCATAAACTATTATATTGTATCATAATATACAATTATATCATATTTTAAACTATTTTGGCTAACTCAAAACATTTCAACATGATTATTTATACATCTAACATAATCATTATTAGTTTCTACATGTTCACCTATGTTTATGCATCCATAAAAGGCTTTTATATATAATTATTAGTGCCCTTGATGAGAATTCTTGCTTGTTTATGAGACCCCTATTATACGTCTCAGATTCATAAAATAAAACTCTCTAATCAATTTTAAAATCACTTCTTAAGGACCTTTTACATAGTTATTCAAATTTAGAAGTTCTCTATGTCGTGTTTCTTTCTTACCTCAACACACATTTCATTAAGTATAACTCATTTAATTAGCTTAATTTTGATGATGAATGTGTATTAACAATTAAGTTTTGATGATGAATAACATGTGAGTAAAAAGTTTTGGCATTAAAAGTTATTTTCCTAAATGCTACAAAAATAAATGAATAAAACCAATAAACTACACTAAAAAAGTAACTTTAGAGTGATGAACAACATAAAAAAGTTTATATTAAGTTGAAACACATCATAATTAAGAATTCAGAGGAAGAAAAGCAAGTAAATACTAAGAAAATGATGAATTTGAACTTAAAAAGAGATTTCAGAAGCATAAGAATAATTCTGAAATCAAGTTAAGCAAATTCAGAAGCACTAGAAGCAGTTGAAATATCTAAAGGCCAAGCCTAAAGTGTGAAAGACAAGTCTAAAAGCTATAGAGAACAAGTTCGGAGGAAGGATTTTACACTTTAGAGGTCCAAAGGACCAATCAGAACTTAGTTCAAAATAAGAAAATCTTTTAGAAGATACTTCAGAAGAGATACATAAGAGTCAAAGATCTAAAGATATAACAGATGAAAATAGTTGAAACTATTATTCATCAGAAGGAGCTTCAGAGTTTGAAAGATGACCTTTCAAGGTCTAAAGTACCTCGCTATAATGGAGTTCCTCTACTAAGTTGAGGTTCAGAGATTGGAAAAGAGCTTTAGTGCTCTAAAATTTAATGCAGCAATGATAACTAATAAAACACTTAGCCTCGCACCCCCATCCTATATGTTTTGACCACACTACATCAGGGCTAATGCGGAACACTACCATTTCCCTTCTTTATAAAAGAAATCTTTTTATAACCTTACCATTTCTCTAATTTTAAGAAAAATGTCCTGCCTAAAATTTGGTAAAGTCTACTTTGTATTATAGACATTTATACTTGATATACATGTATGAAATTAAATAAAATATATATTTCTATAATCAAATGATAATAATTATATATAAAACACCCACACCTATACTCACAGCTCCGCCCAAGATCGGAACTATATCGTGATGGCAATACATTTCCCAGGATTAATACAAATCCATGTACGTTCATGAATAATTTACTATGATATGCTATATATCATTTACAATTTGATACAATCATACAATCTCATGATTAAATGATAAATTATAAATTTCAATGGGCTCAATCCCATTACTTTACCATATCTAATCATCTTCAAATCTTGTTTATCTATCTGTCAGCTAAAAATTTAAACAAGAAGGCATAAGTCTGGGTAACTAAGTAAGTAGGCATAGATAAAAAAAAATAATAATTAATTATAACAACATGTTCTCACCCTGAATATGTATCCAATACAACAATAATTCAATTTAAACATCATAAACACAACACATTTCCATCTTATCCTGAAATGTACAATCTAAGGTAACCATACCATGAGGCTCGCATCCTCATTCTTTTCATGCACACCCTATACCTTTCTAGCATATACTATCATACAATGTCATTCTAGCACTTTACATCACATCCGAGCCACTTTGGCTCAACATACTATAGTACACGCCATACAGGTGTCTCATATCATCATACATGTCATGCAGGCACCACACATATCTCATGGAATGCTTCCATTTTCATCAAATTATACATTCATAAATTATAGAATTGAAACAAGACTTATGGTATAATTTCTATCCCCCTTTATCCATATAAACATCACTTTAAACACAATCAGGAAAAACACATTATTCCTATCCATCCCATTATGCATATTATAACAACATCATATTCAACTTGGGATACTTACTATCCTTATCAATCAAACATACATAACCTCAAGCATATCATATCCACACCCATATACATATATGAAATAAACATATATATGCTCATATACATATATCACTAGGATATTCTCAATCCCTTTGTATTCAAACATCCATACACAAGAATAAGCTTAAAAACATAGGATATGTTATATCCCATAATCACTTGGGATACTTTCTATCCCAAACATTCATACATCTATATCATAGACCAATTCAACTACGAAAATTTTCAAATCTCCAACATTCATGCATTCATCCTATCCGGCAAACGCATCATTGCCATCCAGGGGATATTCTCTATCCCCAACATTCATTAATCACAGCAAATACATATTAATTTTACACCAACATAGGATATCCACAATCCCTCATCCAAAACATACATGCCCGGAACAAATATGGGATAACCACTATCCTCATCTAAACACTCGAATCACAAAAGGGAGCCGCCTACTTACCTTAAGCCTTTAGCTCCAAACCACTTTTCTCTTAAACTGTCTTTTTATCCTTCTCAGATTATCTTGTACAGGGTCGATGTCAATTATAATACATCATTTATAGCCAATCTCAGACTATAATCATCAAACATATGATAAATACCAGTTAACTTATGGATTCTTCGTAATTATTATAAACCTATTCGCAAAATCCTCTTTAAACCTTAAATAGGGTATAGCCCAAAACTCAATTCTATTGGTCCAAACCACTCTATACATGTTCTGAAAGATTTCAATCATGCCATTAATCATTTATCCCATATTTAATTCAATAAAAATCAAGAATTCTCTAATTTCTACTATTCATAGAAACCCTAGTTTTGCAATTTTCGTAATTTCTCATGCTAATTAAACTCTAAACCATTATTAGGCATGCATATATCATTGCCTCCAAAATTTCTACATTAGATCCATCATTTTTCTCAAAATCTCTAAATTTTCAAAATCCTAACTTAAGAAAATCAGAAATAAGGAGGGAAAAACTAACTTACCAAGAAATCTACACATAGCTTTCTTTCATGGACATAAATCCAAGCTCAAAATTCCAGTTGGCACCACTCATTTGAAGGAAACTTGATTTGTCTCCCATTTTCATGGTTCAAATTATTGAAAGTTGGGTTTAAATGAAAAATCACATGATTTTCTAGCTAGGTAAAATGATTTCTTAGCTAAAAAAACTAGAATCATATATAATATGGCTAGGGCATGAGGGGTGGGTGTAGGGAAGAAAATGAGACGGTTGAAATGAAAATTGAATGGGTCAACTTTATAAACTCGCACGATCAACATACGATAGGTGTTTGTTAGACTGCAGGTCATATCGCCTGTGATCCACAGTTGGTATGGTAGCCATATCACCTAGCATTGTCTAGCGGGATTTTTCTCCCTAGATCAGACTACAGGCACTTTTCCAGCTGCCCGCCATGCCGCCTAGGGAGTGTAGGCACCTCCCATACCGCCTGCTACCCTGTATACCCTATTTTCACTATTTTAAACATATTTCACTATGGCCAAAAATAATTATCCAAAAATTAACACCTTAGGTGTTACATAGAGATAATAGAACCCAAAATATTAAAAGAAGAGTATTCTTGAAAGAGTGGAGTGGAGTATTTACTCAGACTATTATAAAAATCCTTGTGTCTTATTTATTTATCCGTTTATTGAGTAAATGGATTGATTGCTAGAGGGATGCTTAATTATAAAGAGGTTAATCAAAATTTTTAAGTAACTAATTTACCCCTCCCCTCTTGGGTATTTCCCTAAGTTTTGGGACTAACAACAAAAACCAATATAAATTCCTCATAAAATTCTCAAGAATTAATGAATAATAAGCTTAAACAATATTTAAAATAAGTGAATGGAATTTACTTATGAATACCCCCAAACTTATTAATTTGCTAGTCCTCAAGCAAAAAGAAATCGAAGAGATTAAATGATAAAGATAACAAACAATTTAACACTAATCAAGTTCAACTCTCAGAGTCCTCAAACGAATCATCCATATGTTATACATGTCTAGAATTTCAACTCAAACATTATCTTGCCTACTCTTAGTTCCTTGTTTATGTGCAGTTATAGTCATTCCTATCTAAGTCACTTCATACCAGATGAATTTATGCAATGAAGTAAAACATGTTCAATTCAAAACCCCAAATGCTCATTTCATTCATTATTCTCTACTTATTTTAGTCAACATGTCACTGAGAATTAATAGGTCTTGTTGAGCTTATTCTAGGGCCTTGGGTTTAGCTAACAAAGAAAAGGGATAAGGATTCACAAAGTAAGAGACTATGAATGACCTATACATGATTGTTCACTCTCTTTACTTTCATACTTACTCTTCTTTTTATTTTTATGAATTGTATTACTACCACACCCTCAAACTTAAATTCTTTTGAATTCTTTGAGATGTGACCCCCTTAATTATGAGCTGTATTATTACCACACCTCAGACTTATTTTCTGTTGAGCTCATGGAGATGTGATCCTTCTAATTGAAGAATGTGTCCTTATTCATACTTTTTCTTTTATCCTTCTTCTTCTTTTGGCAATTTTCTTTTTAACACTCTCAAACTTCTCTTTTTTTTGTTTTATTCATATCTTTCTAACAACCACACGTATAGAATATGTCTCTTAATAGGTTAAGTATGATTTTTCAGGCTAAAAGGGTTTCACTGATAGGCTAAAGAAAGAAAAGTCGAATGGTGAACTATCACATACTTTATATATATCATTTTTTCACTTAGGCTCAATGGGAAAATTAGTGATATGACTATACTAGGTTAGCTCGAAAAGCTAAAACTGATAAAAAAAAGTGCCTAAATCATTTTCTCAATGATATGTCACCTAATTTTTGCCTCAAATAATAATTGAAATGAGTTCTAGAGTTCAAGATAAAGTCATGCATACTTAGTCAATTAAAATTTTTCCAAGTACTCAATTGATTTAAATATTAATGGCAATGTGATTAATTGTTTAAAGAATCTTAAGGAAACTAAGACAAGTATTCAAGTCAAGCACACAAACTATGTTGAAATCTTTCATTTTCTTCATAAGTCAGTGTTATTTATTCCTATTCATATCATTGGTCTCCCACACATAACCCTAATCGATGCAAATTTTTATATATATCTTATTAATCTTAAACACATCACTAAATAAGAACATAAACCAAAACAAACTCTAAACAGAAAACATTCCCAAACTTAAAATCAACATTATCCTCAATGTGAAGTTAAGACAATAAGAACAAAGACTTCCTAATGGAGATGTCTTCAATCTTCTTCTTCTTCTTCTGACTCCTTAGGTTCGTAAGCTAGAGAATAAGATGTGAATGTGGGAGGTTGAGGAAAAACCACCTGATTGGTTCCTTGATGTAAGCAGTAGTTGTTGAACATTGTTGTGAGGGCATTGTTAAAGTTTACCATGTAATCAAATTACTGCTCTTACCTTGCTAAAAATGGGTTAACTCTTCTAGTTATGGAGGATTGTCACTATAGATGTGATCTTTGCATTTCTTCCAAGCAACATTTGGTTCAAGGTGAGAAGAGGATGAAGTCTGTCTCTGCTATGAAGAACTTGATTTGGAAGATGGACCTGCTCTTGCACTTGCGCCTCCCTTTTTGTTAAAGGCCATAACCAATGTATGAGTGATTGGTAGCAATGGATGCTAGATTTCTTCTATAGCGCTAGTGGCAACACCCACTTGTATATCTTTTCAAAGGCATGATGACAATGTGCTCACAATGGCTATATCAAATGCACACTCTACAATTCCATGTAACGAACCATAACACAACTAAATGCAATGTCAATTTACCCGTTTTAGATACAAAATACCCTAGTATTTTAATGGCAACCCACAATGATCTAATGAAAAACTCAGCCAACTCAATCCAAACCTCACTCCACTTAAACATTTCCACAAACACATCTTAGATTAAGGCATTATTCTCTTTAGGCATTTTCACAAACACTTGATGTACACAATGAGACTCCTCCAATCCACACAAAATTGCTTCCAAATCGATGGCCTCCACTCACAAACTTCCAAGAAAGCTCAATTAGAACAAATAAGCACAAGAAGAATGGCTTGTAAACCTGATTTCAAAAAAGTGCCTTTCCTAACATTGGATTCCAAATGCTGAAGAAGTTAAAAGAAGAAGATTCCTAGTCAAGTGCAATGGGGTTTTTGATGTTTTGGGATGTGTATTAAGTGGGGATAGTGATGTTTTGATGTGGGGTTTGAGTTGGAGAGATGAAGTGCTTGAAGCAAAGGAGAGACGAAGGGAAAAGCCTTGCAACCCAACTAAGAAGAATAAAGGAACGAATGTGAGATGTTGCCTTATGTAGACTAGTGTTGTGGCTCTATAAATTAGCACCACAATGCCAAAAAATGTTGCCTAATTTTGCCTTAACTGCACTCTTTGCCTAGTGTCGTGGGTCCACTTTCTAGCATCACGGTGCTAAAAGTTGCTGCTTAATTAGTCAGTTGATTGATTCCTCTATGAATTTGATGTGTTCATTACTCCATTGGACTTCAATTAAGGTACTTAGTCTTGCCAAACATTGATTAACAAGTTATGCAATAAGACAAACTAATTACTAGATGCATGACAAGAATTTGAAGTTGACACTTAAACTAATGAAACTAGTATGAATTAGGTGAACTAAACACAATTATGCAATCAATCACTAACTAATTCTAAGAAACTACAAAAGAGAAATAGTTTAGAAACTTGGGTTGTCTCCCAAGAAACGCTTTATTTATAGTCTCAGTCTGACTAATGTCTTCCTCATTCTTCATCTTTGAAGTGGATGATGTCTCTACTTTTGCTTTCGTGCTCTTGGTTAATTCATTGCCCATTCACTTGAAATATTCTGTCATCTTGAGTTCTCAATTCCATTGCTCCATGGGGAAATACCTTGTTCATAATGAAGGGTCCAAACCATCTTGATTTTAGTTTTTCATTAACATTTTCAATCAAGGATTAAAGAGTAAAACCTGTTAGCCTGGTCTGAATTCTCTTTGCAGAATGAGCTTATCATGTCACCTTTTAGTTTGATATTTGTATATCCTTGCATTCTCATTGGCCTTATTCCGGAACTCTTCTAACTCATATAGCTAGAGCATTGTTTGCTTTACTAAGGCCTCAAAATTAAAGTTCAACTTCTTCACAACCCAATATACTTTGTGTTCTCGCTCAATTGGAAGATGACATTGTAGTAGCATGAACTAGAAATGGCAAAGCAAATTTTACAGCTTGACGAATGTTCTAGTTCAGGCAGCACAAGCAGGGAACAAAAAGACATCCTCAGCCAACAGAGGTAGCAATCTCTGCTCATCTTTTCTAAGTCCAG
>JAYJMB010051689.1:0-28933 GCA_036873735.1 Pouteria campechiana
GGAGTTGGTTTGGAAAACATAGCCAAATTTTATGATGAAATGATGAATCAGCAAGCTATGGGAAAGGAAGGGGAAGGTTGTCAGCAATAGCTTATAGATTAGCTTCAGAGAAAAATTAGAATTCTTCCTTAGTTATTAAAATGTGATTATGAGGCCCCAAGGTAGATGGAAATGAATTTCAAGGAGGCCTTGATGTTGGAAGCAATTGAAGAAATTTTTCAGTATATTCATCTTGAAATGATTCTAATTGAGAAATTTTAATGTCATGACCTATGGGAGTGAGAGGAGGATCAAGAACAAGTTTGATTCTGGAAAGGGTAACAAGATTAGTGATTTTTGGAAATAGTAGTGCTTTAGGAGGAATAATGAGGTTGTGGGATAGAAACATCTTGGAGATGACAATATTAATTTGTGATTGAGCTTTGAATTCAAAGTATGTCATTTTAATTGGATGATAAATTTTGACAAGATAGTTAGAGTTATCTTCTACTTTCTTTGCAGGAGGTTTAGGAGTCTAAGGTTCTTAATCCTAATGTTTTCTGGGTGAAATCTATCATATCTAGTTGGAATGTCCTATGAATCCTCGGAATCAGACCAATCAAGATATTCTTGTGGTCCTGGAGGACTGAAGTCTATCCTAGAGAAGGGTCTTTGATACCTAATGAGGGTTCTACAGGAATTTGAAAGATAATTTTCTGGTAGAATGGGCAATTTCTCAATAGGTAGAAATTCGGGAAAGACAGAAGAAGGTTATGTCTGAGTAGGGGTTTGAAGAATAGCTTCAGATGGTTCAGCCTCAGGCCGGACAACTTCTGGAGCTAGAGTGAATGAGTGTGAAGTGGAAGATGAAGAGTGTATAGGAAAATGAATGGGTGAAGGAGATTTGTGAAGTTGTTGGTGAGAGAATGAGTAGGATGGTGAATGTTGGGTTTAAGGTTGGGTTTTGACAACTTCAATTTGAGCACTCAATGCATCTAGCTTATGAAGTACTGATTCCTAAATCGAGTCTATCTTTAGGTTGAGATTTGAGGTTTGGGTTTCAAGGTTAGTTAACCTTGTATGGATGTGTAGTAGATGAGCTGAAAGAATGGTGTTAATGTTTTGTGGAGTTGAGTAGGTGGGTTGATGAGGTTGAAGTATGAAAGAATGTTATTGAGTTTGAGTTGGTCTAGATGGTACTGCTGCTACACTTTTTTCTTTATCTTCTTGTTCTATCTCTTCTTCATTTCTTCTTGTGACTTCTTCCCCTATGTTTGTTGCTTCCTCCACATTCTCTTGTCTGTCTCTTCTTTCTTTTTCAATTCTTGATCTCTTTATCTGCTTTTTTTTTTCTTGGCTTTTGAGATATCCAGCCTTATGGAGTTGGTTTGAAGCCTATTCTCTTAAATGTATCTTTGTCTATTATTTCTCTTACCATGAACTCTTCTCCATCTTGTTTGAAAATATCAACATTGGCTATCTTAAGAAATTTGCTTATGATTATCCCATAAGGAAGATAATATTTGGTAGACGTCTTGACCAAGTACAACTAATCAACTATAATTTGAGAAATATCTACTCTCTTCTTATGCTTCATAGACCACAAAATTTTGGCTTCCTTTTCAAAAGATTGATTTATTCCTCCTAATTTTGGATATATATTGTTGAAAATCAACATATGAGCAAGCTTAAGATCCGAATTCAAATGGTTGACATGCAAGTAATTCAAATTCTCTTTGATTTCTACTTTAGCCAGATTTGAAAGTAGCTTAGCTCTCTCCAATAGCCAATCAATCTCTTACTCTTTTATCTCAGGAATGTTGAATACAATTCTTATGCGGTCTGGAGATAGATCTATTTCTGTCTTTCTAATCCATAATTTTTTAGTATTGTATTTAAAATTGGTAACTAGGGCTTGAACCATTCTATTGTAACATTTATCTTTATAGCTAATAAAACTTTCCCAGCCTTGGAACTTAATCCAATTGGTCACTTCTAAATTGAACCCATTTTCTCCAAATGCTTTGAAATCAAAGACTCTTCCTTTCAATATTTTTTTCTTCAAAATATTTTATAAATTTACTATGTGTTGAAGTGTTGTTATTGAAGATTACTTTTAGGACATAAACTTCTATTCTCCTTCTCTTCCTTAGAGTTTCTTCTTCAAAACTTTCTCTTCTTTTTCTTATCCCAAAATCTATAGATGAGATTTTTGCTTGTTTACTCACCCTCTTTGTCCTAGCCATTTGTAGCACCTTGGAGATTTTTGACTTAGGGTTTTGAAAGAGGGGGTTTTAGAGATTTTGGGGATGAGAGATTTTTGAAGATGAATGACAATGATTTGGAAGAGGGAAAATGTAGGTGACATAGGAATTTGAATTGCCCTTTCTGAATAGGAGCTTAGAGATTGGAAATGGATATGCAGAATTTCTAATGCTAGGGTTTTGTAAGAATCGGACTCTCGGATATATGGTTTTAGAGATTCTACTATGGATAGGAGAGGTTGTCAGAGCTTCTATGCTTATAACCTTAGAATTTTTTATGACATTTTAGTATGCATAGAAGGTATTTAGAAATACAGTTATGAGTCAAAGGTTCTAAGGCAATTAAGCCCGTGTATTAGAGATTCTAAGGAGGTGTTTCAAAACTTCTGATGATGTTTTACAGAGATTATTTGATTGTGAATTTTTTTTTTGAAACTCTATCAGAGTTTCCTAATTACTTCTGAAGCATTCTAGATGTTGGAAATTTAACATTCATGAATGATCTTAGGCATTATAATCCTTATCATGTGATTGTTAACATTATAAAATGATTAAATCATCTAATATGCATTTTATGTGCATGGACCTAATACACCAAGTTCTCTCCTAATTTTTCAAAATCTATCATCTAGAAGTGATTTTATAAAAATATTTACTAATTGATTTTTTGTTGGTATATATTCTAAAAATACATTGTGATTTTGTACATGATCTCTAATAAAGTGATGTCTGACCTCTATGTGTTTAGTTCTAGAATGCAATACTAGATTTTTTGCTAGATTTATTACATTGGTATTATCACATCTAATAGGTGTATCAATATATTTTAAACTATAATAATTCAATTGTTGTTTCATCCATAGAATCTGTGTACAATAACTACCTATAGCTACATATTCAGCCTCAGTAGTTGATAAAGCAACAAATGTTTGTTTCTTGGAGAACCATGATATGATCATGCTTCCAAGAAATTGGCATGATCCTGAAGTATTCTTCTTATCTACTTTATATCCTACAAAATCTAAGTTAGAGTACCCAACTAATTCAAAGTTTGAACCTTTTGGATACCATAAACCAAGATTTGGTGTGTTTCAAAGGTATCTAAAGATTCTCCTAACAGCAACTAGATGTGATTATTTAAGATTTGACTGGAATCGAGCACACATGCAAACATTGAATTTGAATTATCTATCATAGAACATATATGTGATTCAAACACAACCTTGTAACTATTATCATAGAATTGACTAATACTTAAAAGATTGTGTTTTAATCATTCTACTAGTAAAAGATTTGAAATAATAATAGACGGAGGTAAGCTAATCTTACCAATCCTAACTACTTTACCTTTTCCATTATCTTCAAAGGTAACTGTTCCTCCATTTTTAATTTTTAATTCTTTGAACAGATCCTTCTCCCCTGTCATGTATCTTGAGCAACCACTATTAATATACCATTTGCTACTCCTTGTGACTCTCAAGCACACCTGCAATAATAAGTTCAAGCTAGAATTTTTGGTACCCATTTAGGAATGGGTCCAGGTGGGTTAGTAGTAGAGTATTTTGGTACCCATTACCCTTTAAATGCTACTAATCTTTTATTAGGAGATATTGTTGTATTTATTACTTTAGCAACAATTTTTGGTACCCAAATCAAGTTATGTTTAGGTTCTAATTTTTAATTCTTTGGACAGATAAAACACATGAAAATCTGTAAAAGCACTAAATAAGCCCTATAAGTGGTAGAGTTGCTCTAGAAGATAAATCATAGGATCGAAGAGATAATGACATATATCCTACCCATTGTCTTAAACTCAGTGGGGACTATCATTAGTATTAATCATTATCATTAGTTTAATCATAATTAGGCTTAATTAAATTAGAGCATAATTAACCTTAATTCGTGCAACTTGCCTCTAAAGTTTCTCATAGGTTATATAGTAGAAATCGCTCACTTTTAGTTTCCATGGGATATTGAAAAACACTATGCATCCAACTACCCAACCGTCTAAGTCTAAGACTAAGTCACTAAGTAAAATCTTAGAAAAACCACTTCACTGAACTAAACCCCAGTTAACCTGGTCCCACTCTTCCTAAACTTCTCATGTGTAAATGAGAGATCTGAGCTACTCAATCATCTAAGTGTGATTCACTAAGCCAAACCCAGCCACCCTAGTCCACTCTTCCTAATCTTCTCATGAGTAAATGAGAGAGCTGAGCTACTCACTAAATCATCCAAGCCTGATTCACTGAGTCAAACATAGTCTACCTATTCTCACTTTTCCTAGGCTTCTCATGAGTACTTGAAAGAGCTGAGCCCTTATCGATTCATCACTGATTAAGTCAAAATGTCCAGCATATCTGGTCCCATTCTTCCTAGGCTTCTCTTAGGAATATAAGATAGCTGAGTTACTGAATCAAATTTTATTATGACTCGACCAAAGTCACCAATCCTTCCTAGGCTTCCTATAGTTATATAGAGTGCCAAGCAACCCCAATCACCTATTTTCTTCTTGGTCTCTTTCAGGTCTAAATACAAAAGAGGTCACCCAGTCTTACTTCCTTTCAAGATAAACCAATTGGATCAAAATACCCATTCTTTAGGCTGACTCAGAGTCTAACAACTTAGTCTAGACCCATTTTATCCTCTCTGCCAATTGGCTTGAGGCAATTCACTAAATTTCAAGCCATGTTAATGTGTTCGGTAACCCTAAAGATAACATGCATCTAATAAAAGAGTGTATTTTATTTTTGAGTCCATAAATGCATTGTATTTTTTCTTTTAATTGAGAGATTTTTTCCATTGTGGATATGTAATTAGGACCACTTGTGGTCTGGGATGTGAATATGCAATTTTTTGATGTGCAAACAACGAGTGTAATTAATCAAGAACATTAATAAAATTAAAAATTATTTGATTCATTCCAACAATACAATTTGTGTTCCATTTTTGCTTTGTTCCTCTTTTTGTCTTATTATAAACCTATGAGATAAGAAGAATTAATTACTAGCAAGGAATAAACTCCACAAGCATATTTCAAATGAGAGGCAAGGGTTTGATTTCAAAAATTAAAGGCTCTTTAATTGATGGCTTAGGCGTTTTAGTGAGTTGCCCCAACTCCTCAAATCTTATAGCCTTTTATCTTGAATATGGCGGTTTTGCCTCCATGAACTTTTCTAACTCTTTATCTCCTCATTCTCAATTCCTTTATCATTTAGTTGAACTAGACATGCTTCAACTGGATCTTCATAAACATTTTCTTGTTAGTGACCACTGAACATATTGGCTAACTAAGAAAAATTTGGGATTCTATATTCCAAATTTGAGCAGATTAGTTTCATAAATTGGTCCTCATCTCAGTCATGAATTTGTTTGTCTTAGTCATGAATTTTCTTACATTATTGGCTAACTGAATTAGAGCAACATCAAAATCTATTTCCTTTTCTTGTTGTTGCAAACCTTGTTGAGATTGCCCCATATTCTGTTGATTTCTCCATGAGAAGTTGGGATGTTTGTGCCATCCTAGATTGTATATGTTGGAGTATGGGTTGTTCTATTGCTTGTTGAAGTTTCCAACAAATTGAGTCTTCTCCCCTAATTGCTTTGTGAGAGCAAAAATAGCACTAGCTTGAGCGTCAACTTGAGCGGTCAAAGTGAAAATAACATCAACTTTATAGACTCCCATTATTTTCTTTGCCATCACCCTCTCACTTGGCAATTGGAAGTTATTGGTGGCCATATCTTGTTTACCTTGTAAGAAATACAAAAATAACAATGAATAATAAAACTAAATGAAAGAAAATATTTGAAAAAACTAGACTTATTGTTTTGATATTGGTAAAAACAATATTGCCCAGCAACGATGCCAAAAACTTGTTGAGGATTTTCCAAATACAAGTGCACATGTCGCCAACAAGTAATGAAGTATAAGTAAGAGATGGATCCAATGAGCACTTAAGATTACCAACTACCAAATTACTCTAACTCTAAATTTTGTTTAAAAAATCAAAATATGGTGATAAAATAGATAAGAAAAGAAATCTAAGCTAATGGAATTTACTAAGAACGTAGAATCTAAATAAATAGAAAAACAATGATTAAGACAACTAGGGGTTCCAAGTTTACCAGATTAATCTTATTCAATTTCACCCAATTTAATCAATCAAAGTTTATTCCTATGTTGATAATTAATTTTACTTTTGTAATTATTAATCTTTCTCAAGAAATAATAATCTATCCTAGTTAGCAAATTTCCTACATCTTTGTGAAAATTTTGAACAAGCCAAGATGCATTAGGAGCAAAAAATTCATAGTGTTACACAAGCCTCGTGATATCTCTATCTCATGACAATCTTAGGGTATTTAACTATGACCTATTCAATTATTGCTTCTTAGCCTCAAATTAAATTACAAATCCTTTGGAAAGGGCTTGCATACTTTCACAATGATTAAACTTAGATTAAATACTCAATATAGATAATGAATAGACATGACGTTTGAATTAAATTGAACAAAATTGAATATTCATAATCTGGCTACATTGTTCCCATAGAACAAAGTATTTAACTCATAATGTAGTTAAAAGTAATCGTAAGCACCATATTAACCATGATAAAGAAAAAGTGAACAAGAATTAAAACAACACTAAGAGTTGAAGTCGAGTGGGTGTTCTCAAAGTTGCACTTTCTTCCTTGTCTCCTTGTGAGCTTCTGTCTCTTGCCAAAAGTCTCTAAAGTTTTTGCCTATTTCCTTCCCTTATTTTATAACTCAAATTCTCTTTAAATAACTCAACTTAGGGCTAGGTGGCACCTCCATTACATACTAGAACTGCATTCTTATGTGAAAAATTATTAAACTTCTAAAAATATCAACTTCCTGTATGCCCACCTGTTCACTAGGAATAATGTTCAGTATTTTGGCTATGACTTTCTCATGTGATGTGAAATACAATTATTGATGCATTAGAAAGATAATTCAAAGAAATACAACTTTTGTGTTGGAAACTTTTCCAAATAAGCAGATATATATGTGCTAAAAATTGCCTTGAATTTCTGTTGGAATATTGCAGTTAATGTTACGTAAAGATTGGTTTATGCACAATTTATTCTCATGCAATGTCCATATAAAATCTTCCATATAAAATTCCCCATATGAATTACCACATGAAATGATCATTAAGATGCACAAAATATCTTGAATAATGTTGCACATAATCTAAATTAAAATTCCCCAATTGATTTGGTAAAGCTCTCTTGGACGTCCAGGGGTAGAATTTGGTTCCAAAACTCTACTTCATGCACACTTGCACCAATCTGTCCACCTTGCTATCCACTTCATGATCAGCTTCATAAATCTACTTTATCTTCATGTTTGATGCTTAATCAAGAGCTAGGATCAATTCTCCTATAGTAGCGTGTGTCCCCATGAAGATTTCTACTCCAAAATAGCACATTTTTGCCCAAATTGACCTAAAACACTAATTAAATCCATTAAGTGCAATATTTAATCTAATGTGATTATAAATCAATTAAATCATACCAATTAAGGATTAAAACATGTAAATTTAGGTATCTAAAATATGAAAAATTATGAGCATATCATGATCTCTTGGTTTGGACTTTGCTTAGGGCACTTTCTTTCCACCTACTTTCTCAAGCAATGTGCTTAAATCAAATATTCTAATTTTAGCTACATTGCTTCCATTACAATTTCCTCTTTTTATAATACATTTTCATTTCATATACTAGGATTCATGTAATTAGAAGGCCCAACTTGATTACCTTATGAGTCCTCAACAAAATGGACTCTTTTTGAACCCGATGTAGCTCTAGAGGCAATTCCCCGTAATGTAGATGCTCCTCCCATTATCCTTGGTGTTTTTGGTGAGAATGAGGGCTTGGACACTGCCTTCTTTTGAGCCATTTGATGAAAGAATGCAAAAGGAATACTGAGAATGTGATATTTATGCAAGAGATTTGAGGATATGAAGGTTTAGAAGGGATTGAGAGAGGAGGCAATTCAAATCGCTCATGAGGCAATGGGTAGGGGAGAAAGAGAGGAAATGAAGATGAAAGGTTGCCCTATGAGGGCTTATCTCACCCAAATCACCAAGCACCTTGCACTTGGGATTAGAATATCTTTTTCCAATCCCTTAAGTGCATTAGAGATTTTGGAAAACATTGCATACATTTTAGAAATGCTTTCACACTCCATCATACATTTTTCTAATTCCCAATGAGGATTTTCCTTCTAGTCCCCTTATGTTTTACTCTTGTTTCATATTTTGATGATAAGCAAACTTAGAACTTGGATCACATGAATTAATGTGGTGAATATGAAATGAAATTCTTTCTATATACCTCATTCAAGTATCATTATTTCAGTTCCAAACTGGGATTCAAAACTAATTTGTTGGGTTGATTTGTTTAGTTGGTTATGAAGTATGTTTTTAGAAACTGTGTCACAAGTTGTAGGTTGAAGATTGAAATGCTATTTGAATTCCAAAGACATTCAAAAGTGTGAATGAAAAGTGATTTGTTTGGTTATGTGTCAGGTTGGTTTGATTAATGAAGTGTGAATGTGGTTGTTTTTTATGTGAAATGGATTAATGTAAAACAAATTGAAAGGGATGCATTTCAAGCTAAGGTAAAATATAGATGGATTGCATAATCCATCAACATTTTTCTATGAACTAGGTTTTCAAACATCTATGGATTACTTGTGAGGGACAAATCCACTAAAGTTAAACCTCGATGGATTTCTTTGTGAAGAAAAAACATCGACAGTTTTATGGGAAATGTTGATGGTTTTGTGTCTATTACTAAAAGTTTTGTAGTTCTAGTTTTTAGCCTATTTGACTAGTTCTTTAAACCTCTTTTGACAGAAATTCTCCTAGCATTTGCTAGACTATAAAAATAGGAGATTCGGTGAAGAAAAAGATAGATATATATGGGTGAACTATTGAGAATTAAGATCAACTAGATCTACAGTAGATTGAATTACTTCTAACCTATGTTTTTCAGGTGATTGTAATTGAAGTGAAAGTCAAGAAGTTAGTTGAAGTTAAGAAGTCACCTATGTGCCAAACCAATTGTAAGCTTTGTCTTATTATTTCCCCCTTTATGTTGATTATACCTTGGTTTGGGTGGTAAACCAAGAGATAGTTTGAGTCATTATAGGTGTGTAAATGATTCAATTATATCGCTACCTGGAGTTGTAAGTCCAGAGAATAGTGAATTTGTACCACTAGTAACTTTGGGATTAAGTTGACTAGTGGAACCCAAGTCTGTGAATTTGACTTGGAGAGTGGGGATTGTTGAACCACTATAATTTTCGTGTTCTTGATTTTATCTAAGCGGTTGATATGTTGTGCATTGGACATACATTCATTAACTCCATTTGCTTAAGCTATAACATGAGACCAACAATTGGTATTTTTAATGCCCTGCTCCAAGAAGTGTCATTAATGGTAAGATCAAAGGAGATTCTAGTAGAGTCTCGCCTGATTTACACATTATATACACTTGTTAATATCCATATCTCTATAGCACCCATAGACCAAGATCGGCAGATATATAGTACCCTGGCTATCAAACCACATGCATCCACATGATAATATGATATGCTATGCAATTATAATAATAAATGTTTTATGTACAATCACAGATATGTCCATTAATATTTATCATCATGTATAAGAAAATGTCATAGCGTCTCCAATGTAATCGCGGCCTAGCCCCGTCACGAGACCCAACACCCTGCTGGGGCCTGTCAGCTAAAATTTTAAATAAAAAGGGTGAGTTTAAGTAAAACTCAATAAGTAGGTTAGCAAAATAAACAACTATAAATAATAAGATGAACAACGATGAATAAAGCAATAAACAACAATGTAATCAAGCAAAACGTGACATGCCATATGCATATCATACATATAATCATAATGGTATCTTAGACATAATCAACTGATCAATACCAGCACATATACTATACTCTGGCATCGCCGAACACTGCCCTGTACACTAGCCAATTCATATCACACTGCCACCGCTTACACAATCGCACTACTCTACCATCATCCATATACTCCACCACGGGAGGCACGCAAATCAAGATACTACCCTTTCACTCTTTAGCGCATCGGGTCCATCCTGGTAATCCCAACTAGAAGCCTGCTAGGCTCATACCGCCACATTGCTGTATATAGTGGCATCCCGGCCTTGTTGCCTCACAAAAGTAGTGGTTCACCTTAAATGCACCTATACAAGCTACTTAGGTCAAATCAAAGTACACAGGCCATCCAAGCTGACAATAATGCCTAGCCGTGCTGGCTACCCACACAACCCCCCACTAGCCAACTAGGCCACTCTTCACCATATAACAAACATATGTAAGCCCCATGGCCATCATAAAATGAATATATGAGCCACATAAGGCTTCGTGCCAACTAAGCACCAAAACTGACAATGCTCATATATATAAATCCTAAAATAAAGTTCTTTGTTTTCTAATTTATCCATCTTTATTTGATCTAAAAACTTTTCTATAGGTTCCCCATAGCATCAAAATTGTATGACCAAAAATTTTGTTAATAATATTAAAATTGAGCAAATTAAAATAAAATGTAAAAATTCAAAATAAACATTATAGACAAAATTTTCCAACTCGGTTTCATCTAAATTTTTTTATTAGATGAAATTAATACATTTGAATTTGTGTAAAAAATTTAGGTCAAAATAACTTAAATTGATGAAATCAAAAATAAAATACGAAAATCAACAAAAATGGCAAAATGGGCAGTGGGCGAATTTTTGGGTTATTTCTTGCCCGGATTTTTTTTGGGATTTTTTTTGGACCATCAAAGGATCAAATTATTTTATGACAATTTTCAGATTTCAATTTTAATATATGGACATTAGCCCTATATTTGTATATTTCCAAAATTATATCATTTTGTAAGGTTTTAATTAAGCTCAAGAGGGGTACTTGACAAACCAGTTTTTCAACTGTTTTCACTAGTTTTTCAATGCAAAACACACATGCTAATTAATAGCATTAATCATGATCAAATAAGGCATATAAAAAATAATTAAATTAGTATAAGCATATTCAAAAATTAATAAAAATATATGCCCAAAAATACAAAAGCTAGCTATCCAATTTTCAATACATTATAAACACCTGCTTACCTTATGATATTAACTAATTAGCACTACCCTTAAGCTCCAATTTACACCCTCTCATGAAGCCTTAATTCTCCTCCAAATCATAGCCTTAAGGTAAAAATTGCATTAATTTCCATTCAAAAATAACATTAATGTAGAAACTAGTTGTCCACCTGATTTACATTAATTGCATTAACTGTTTAAGCTTATTAAGTGCTGTATTATAATGCCAATTAGGCCCTGATTTTCCTTTGCTAACCTAGCCTAATTATTTGTTGAAAAAATCAAGTTCACAACCCATTTCAACATGAACAACTTGTGTATTCCATCTATTTCATTTTTTTTTCCGGTAACATAATCTAATGTTTGTCAATTGCTCATGATTAACTAAATGTAATCATGCATCAATTATGCATAAAATACCCTCACTAATGGTCCTTAACCCCATTCAAAATTTCCAACAGCCTTATTGCATTAGGGTTTGATTTTTTTCTTTTATCTAATTCCAACATGGTTTTTGCATGAATTTCTTCCATAAACATCATCACTATGTAACTTATCCTAATTTTTCAAGTTTCCTTGGTGGGTCCCACTAATTAGCAATAATCCTTGAATTTGAGAGGCTTCCACTCCCTGATCTTAGGAAAATTTAGGTACTAAGGACTAGAGATCACCCTTTGATCAATTTACAAGTGTTTCTTTATGAAAAAATGAAGTAATTGAGGGATTGAGGAAGATGGGTGGGCCGTTTACATGGAGAAGGGGAGAACAAGTGTAAAATGGGATGGAAGATGAGTTTGCAATGCTTTTATTTACTTAAAGTTATGGTAGTCTACTGCCCATTTACATTCCATGCTTATGCACCCACTTTAATTTTTCAAAATCCTATTCAATCATTGTTTTTAGCACATGTGACACATTTGATAAATCATGTACTTGAATTAATTTTTCATCCATTTAATGTATCATTTCTATAGATTTATTTATTTGTCTCAATTAAATTTGATTTAACTAGAATTTTTCAGAATTTACTGGCAACTCGATATTCCAGCTTCCCACATGCAGTTTACAATTTTTCTTCAATTGTTATTCATTAATTAATATATGTATTCATTATCCTCACATTAATATGGATATTCCATCCATTTTTATTAATTTTTCATAATAAAATTCAATAGTTTTTTACTCCTTCAATGTTTGACTTATTTAATTTTATTTTCTTTTTCACTTAAATCATTTATTTAATACACTTTAATGTATTTCCAATCTTAACCTCATGTTTATATTAATAATATACTCAATTTTATAAATTTTCTACAATAAGTTTCTCAAAATTTTAATTATACAGCATGTTGAACCGGCAAAAATTGCCAAAAATTTACATTAGTAAAAATTTATATTTTTGAAATTTCCAAGGCCTTATAGTATTAAAGCAATCTTTATATTGCTCAAAGTGACCTATCATGGCTTCAACAAGTAGCAAGGAAAGTGGAAATGGCAACAATAATGGAAATGGTAATGGTAGTAGTGGATATGCATTTCAATTCACTAGTTTTCCAAAAGGATTATTTGCATATAGACCTAGAGATAATTATCTTCTCTAGAAATTAAGAATGCAAAGTTTCTTGAGGGCCATGACATGTTAGTCTGGAGTGTAATTGAAGATGGTTTTACGAGTCCAAAAGGAGGAACAAGCACTTGGACAGCAGAATAAAAAGAAAAATGTTTTGCAAATGAACAAGCAAAAAGTCTATTGTATCGTGCAATTTTACAAGCTAAGTTTGAATGAGTGTCAACTTGTAAGACTAGCAAAGCTATATGGGATAAACTTCAAGTTACCTATGAAGGCATGTCTCAAGTAAAAGAGACAAAAATGAATTTATTTATGCATGAATATCAATTATTTACTAAGCTACCTAATGAATCTATCACTGACATTAATCACAAGTTTACCAAGATTTTCAATGCACTAAAAGGACTTAGAAAATAAATTATAGAGAAGGAAGAAGTTCAAAAAATTCTCAGATCTTTGCCTAAAGCTTAGACAACAAAAGTGATAGTGATTGAGGAAGCAAAGGACATCTCAAAGTTGAAGTTGATGACTTGATGGGCTCATAGTTATCACATGAGCATGTCATCAAGAAAAATGAAACTAATTCTAAAGGTAAGAGATCTGTTGTCTTAAAAGTAGTTTTTGAAAAATTTGATAATGATATAGGTGAGGAGGATGGGGAGAGTACTATACTTACTTATCAATTCAAGAAGTTCCTTCAATTGAATAACAAGGTGAAGAAGAGATTTGTTAAAGCTTGAAGATTGCAAAACAAAAACAAATAAAGAAAACCCAAAACCAGATATCATTTAGAAAAGAAGAAGAGGAACCCACATGTCACAACTATGGTAGCATTGGACATCTAAGAAAAGTTTGCCCATCCAATAAAAAGGATAGAAAGAAAAAATAGAAACCCCAGAGTTTTAAAGCTTAGTTTGATAGTGATATATACATCTTTGTGGATTCTAATTTTGACAATGACGAATGTTGCAGTGGATTTTCCAAATGCAAGTGTATGTATCATCAATAAATAATAAAGTGTGAATAAGAGATCGTTTCCATGAAGACTTAGAATTACCAACTACCAAATGCTCTGACTCTAATTTTTGTTTGAAGAATCGAAATATGGTAAAAATAGAAGAAATCTTAACTAATGGAGTTTGGTAATGATGTAGAATCTGAATCGGTAAAAGAATCCAATGGTTGAGATATTTGGAGGTTCCCGAGTTCACCAGATAATCCTATTTAATTTTACCTATTTTAATCAATTAATATTTATTCCTATGTTGTTAATGAATTTCTCTTATTTAATTATTATTCTTTCTCAAGTCATAATAATCTATTCTAGTTAGTAAATTTCCTACATCTCTAGAAAATTTTGAACTAACCAAGATGTATTAAGATCAAGAAATTCATGGTGTTACATAAGCCTCATGGATATGTCTATCATCATGAAAATCTTATAGTAATTAATCACAGTTTAATTCAATTATCACTTCTTAGCCTCAAATTGAATTATAAATCATGTTGAAAGGGCTGACATTCTTTCACAAGTATGAAAATCATATTAAACAATTAACGTAGTTAATGAATAAACAAAATGAAATTAAATAATCCTAATTTGGTTACATTGTTCCCCTAGGAAAAAGTGCTTAGTTCACAATGTAATAAAAAACATTTATAAACATTGTCTTAAACATGATCAAGAAGAGGGAACAACTAAAAAATATCAAAGAATAATCTTCTCCAAGTAGTACTTTCTGCCCTTTTGCTCTCTTGTCAACTCCTATTCCTTGCAAAAAAATCCCAACTAGAAATCATGTAGTTGCTGCCTCTTTTTCCTAATCCACCTTCATCTCCTTGCCAAAATTCCCAATGGACATTTTCATATCCCTTTTTTATATCCCCCTCATTAGGGTTAAGCATCTCTTGTAGAACTTAAATAGCTGTTATGCGCAAACCGTAAAGCGGTCGCACATTCGGGCGCTAAGGCACCCAAGTTCTACCCAAAGCACCCATTGAAGACTATGTTGTGGGTGCCATGGTGTCTAGATGTTGCCTACCCATATTGGTTCTCCAATTAAAATGACTGGGCCCTGCGATGCCCATGTGCTACCTACTTGTGAGCATTTTTCTTTCAACATGTTGGGCACTGCAGTCCACTTTGTGCCTTCTTCATTCTACCACTTGTTCTCTCATCCAAACTTCATTGCAAATTACTCTTTCTTTCTCACTAATTCTCCCATATTTTCTTCACCTTTCTTTCATTCACATGTCTAGAAACAAACACAAAAAGACATAAAAAATCAACTAGAAATGACTCAAGAGCAAACAAAAAATTAGCTCAAAAGATAAGACAGAAATAAATAAAATTCACTTATCAAATACCCCCAAACTTATCTTTTTTCTAGTCCTCAAGCTAAACCAAACAAAACAAAACTTATCACACATCACAACACATTACGAAAATATAAGAAAACAAAACAATGATCAGGTTTAGTCTTTAGAGATCTCAAAATGATATCTTATGTATATAGCTTAACAAAAATTCCAAAATGCAATACATGTCTAGAATTTCAACCCGAACATTGTTGTAACTCACTCTTGATTCTTTATGTGTTTACACTAGATATAGCCAACATCATTCATTCACCTACTACCTAGAAGGATTTTGACAACTATAAGAACCTATTGTATTACTCCAGAAGCTCATCTTTCTCATCAGTCTCCACTAATTTTAACAACTCTTTACCAAGAATCAATAGGTCTTATCAATCTTTAGTGGGGCCTTAGTTTTGGTTAATAAGAAAAGGATAAAAGGTTCACAAAATAAGAGACATAAAGATGCAAATTTACATCACAATTGATTACATTCTTTATATATATATTGGATTTGATCTAGTGTAGTTGGCTACACTGAATATTTCAGTGTAACTGACCTAATATTCATCACATCTTGCGGGCGTCATCTAGACCGCACAATGCAAGCTACAAGTGTGGGAGGGAGGGAAAAATAGCTTTTGCTTTTGAGAGTTTGAAATCCTACACATGCACATATGGAAGATTTGACGGCTACCCATCTTAACGATTCCCCCCTAGCTTCCCATCTTCTCGATTCCCCCTTGCCTTTCCATCTTCCCAATTCGCCCCTATTGATAACCCTTCTCCCTTCCATACACAATGACTTCCCATGTTCCCAATTCCCCCTTGCCTTCGCATCTTCCCAATTCCCCCTGGCGATAACCCATCTCCCTCTTCACTAATTTACACTCTCTCTCGCATCTTCTCATCTTGTATCACTTCAACTCCATCTCTACTAACAAACAACCAATTCCCCCCACCTTCTTGAAAACCCACATTGTCTACTCATGCGTCTAATGATGCAGAATTCACATGCAATCTACATCGCCTAATGGAAAATTACTTATTCCTAAATTTATAAGATGGAAATTCCACCCATTAGGAGAACATGAGCTACCATGACTATAATGTCTACTATGACTGTAATGTTCATCTGATGGAAATGAATAAAATTTCTTCCAATAAAATTTGCAAATATATAGAAGCGCCTTTTGACAATGGGCGGTAAAGAATGATTGATTTTTTAGTGGTGGTAGCATATAGTAGGATTTTTCAAGAGTCTTATTGTCTTTGATGTTGCTATTACTTTTATTAGTGTTATTGTCCAGAAGAACATGGGTAGACATGAAAGAAGTGATAGAGAAGAGAAATGAGGAGGAAAGGGATAAACTAATCATGATTGCTGCTTACTGATCTTGTATCCTTAGTTTCGCTAATCCAGACATAATAGAGCCAATCCAGACATGATAGAGCCAATCCAAACATAACACACCCAATATGGACATGGCTATAGCAAGAAGCCAAAGAATGTCTAAAATCCATGTTTGACACTATTGAGTTCAAAAGGTGTCACTTTGACGTAATTTCTATTACTAATGTAGGAACATTTCAAAAATTTATTTTGCACGAAAGTTGTATATTTTTTTCTTATCTTTCCAACAAATCAAGAATGACATGATTATGACTTTGGATGAGAAAGTTATGGCTAAAATACTACAACTATTTCTAAAGCATTACATGTTCAAAACTATGTTCAAAATAGAAGGCATCACTTTGAGGCCTTATAACTCATATATTGAGGTTAATTTAGAATAATTCATCAACATGAAAGTTGTATCCCATGAAATTATCTATCCAATAAGCTAAGAATCACATAATTTTACATTTATATGAGAACATTATGATCAAAACACTGAAACTACTCTATAACTAATATGTCTGAAACTATCAAGTTTAGAACTTGGACATCAACGTTGTAAAGATCCCCAACTCACAATTTAACTTTGGACTCAGCATATCACTTCTAGACTTAACTTCCATGTCTACAACTACATTTTTAGATATATTAGTTATAGAGCTATTTTAGTATTTTGATCATAACTTTCTCATCTAAACATAGAATTACATGATTCTTAGATGGTTGGATAGATACTTTTAAGGGATACAACATTTATGTTGATGAAGTTTTCTAAAACATCCTTCATATATGATTCATCAGGCCTCAAAGTGACACCTTTCATTTTAGACATTATTTCGGATATGTACAACTTTAGAGATAGTTGTAGTATTATGGCCATAACTTTCTCATCCAAATTCAGAATCATATGATTCTTAATGATTTGGAAATAAGAACAAAATCTACAACTTTCATGTTGAACAAAATTTTCAAATATTCCTCCATCAGTACTAGAAATTACTTCAAAGTGACACCTTTTGAACTCAATGTTTCAAACATGGATTTTTGGCATTCTTTGGCTTCTTACTGTAGTCATGTCCAGATTAGTGTTGCCATGTCCAGATTAGCAAAACTGAGGATAAAGAGATCAGTAAGCAGAAGTCATGATTATTTTATCCCTTTCCTCCTCATTTCTCTTCTCTATCGCTTCTTTCAGGGCTACCTATGTTCTTTTAGAGGACAACACTAGTAAAAGCAATAACCACATCAGAGACAACTTCACTTTTGAAAAATCCTATTACATGCTACCACCACTAAAAAATTAATCATTCTTTGCCACCCATCTTCAAAAGGCACTTCTATAAATTTGTAAATTCTTTTGGAAGAAATTTCATTCATTTCCATCAAATGAACATTACAATCATAGTAGATATTACAATCATGGTAGCTCATGTTCCCATGATGGGTCAAATTCCCATCTTACCAATTCAGGAATAAGTAATTTCCCATTAGGCAGTGCAGGTTAGGTGTGAATTCTGCATTGTCGGGTGCATGAGTGGATAGCGTGGGTTTTTACGAAGGTAGGGGGAATTAGTTGTTTATTAACAGAGATGGGGTTGAAGTGATAAACGATGAGAAGATGCGGGAGAGGGTGTAGATCGGCAAAGAGGGAGATGGGTTATCACTAGGGGAGAATTGGGAAGATGAGAAGGCAGGGGGGAATCAGGAAGATGGGAAGTCATCGCATACAGAAGGGAGATGGGTTATCGCTAGGGGGGAATCGGGAAGATGGGAAGCCGTCACACATTCACTAAGTGCATGTGTAGGATTTGAAACTCTCATATGCAAAAGTTGTTTTACCCTCCCTCCCTCACTCGCAACTTGCATGTATGATCCAAGTTATGCCCGCAAAATCCAATAGACATTAGGCTTGCTACACTGAAATAGTTGGCATAGATGTCGTTCGATGGCACCGATGTAATCTGGGCCATAGATGGGAGTTGCATGTGAGGGAGGGAACTAAAAAGGCATTTTTTGCATCTTCAATTTTGAAATTCACATGCACATACGGAGCCCATTTCTCCTGCATCTCCCCCCCTTGGCGAGCTATGTTGCCAGATGCAGAGAGTTAGAACCCATCAAACATGTCTCCCTCCCCTAGTGACCCATCTTCCCAATGCAAAGGGGTAGAACCTATTTCTCCCACATCTCCCTCCCCTAGAGATCCATCATCCTATATTAGAGAGACGGAACCCATCTCACTCATCTCCCTCCATTTATGACCCATCTCTTGCATCTCCCTCCCTAGACAATTGAATGTTCATATATACAAAAATATTTGTTGTTAACAATTCTATTTCTTAACAAAATTCTGGTTGCTCTTTTTATGGTTTCATATACTAAGGGTGTGAACTCACAAAATTCTTGGATGTGGAAAATCACAAAACTTCTCAAGAGCCCCCAAGCTCTATAGCAAGCCTTTGCCCATCATCGAGTCAATGTGGAAACTCCCAGATGACTACAATGTCCGATGGAGTAATTACAAATGAAGAACTTTGTTTTTCTTGCTGACAACAAGACAGGTAAAGGGTTCTTCAAGTGATCAGATTGCTTCAACCTCACCTCTCATGAAATGCCCAGATGGATGAAACTCATTAATGCAAACCCAAATATGAATTTGACTATAGATTTCTTTATAGCTGATGTTTTAAGCATTAAGCTTGGGGAGATAAGGATTGCGTTGGATTTCAACGTTAGAACTAAGACTTTTGCTACAAGGGTGAGAGAGAATTTAATGTCATAGTTGTCTCTGCCACCATCAATCTAGGAGCTCCATTAAAAACGATGATTGCACTTTGAGGCCTTGTTCCTCTCTTCTTAACCATCAACCAAAGGCTGCCCATCTTTGACAACACACTAGACATTATACACACAATAAGATTTCTAGATGGTTAGATTGATTTTCAGCTCTTGGACTTTATTTTGTATGACTCAGATAGGGTCCTAAGGCTTAGCAGACTTCTATGGATTGAAAGTTTCTTTTGTTAGCATAAGGATTCAAATGACTACCTGGACATGTTTAAGATGTTGAGGTACAAAAAATGTAAATGGGTTGTAGCACCCAAGTTAAATAAAGATGGTCAAGAAGTGTTCCTTTTAGCGGTCCTTGAGAAGCCACCAATGCCCTTCTAATATTTCTAATGTTAAAAATTTGAGGTTCTCTGTTAAGTCTTGCAATTGTTTCACTTTGTTGGATTAGTTTTGGGGCACAAAACTGGTTGATTGATGGAGGAAGAACGGCAAGACCTATCTCCTTAGTTGCAAACTATTATTAATTTTTTTCACTGTAACACAATGCTTGACCCTATAAATGTTATTTTCTTCTAAAGAAGAGAGTAGGAGGAAATATGTTGTTTGGATCATTGTAATCACTTTGTTACTTGACTACTCTAATTTCATAATATATAACAATTTGTCTTTTGTGATGTCGCTATCTCTCTGTTGTGGTTTCTTGTGGGATTACTAGGAGCTGATTTATAAAGGTGTGGTTGCAAGACTTTGTTTCTTTATGAATATTTGATTGTTTTTGCATCATTTTTGTTTCCCTTGCTCCCTATACTTCTCACATATAGAACACTCTATCCTAACTATGTCCGTCCATCCTCCTAAGTCTATTTTGAACGTGTTTTTAAATAACCCAAACAACAATGTTTCTGTAGGAATCCTCCATGAACTACAATACCTTTATGCATAGAAATTCTTTTCTAAGAATAAATCTGTCTTTCCATATGAAAAGATAGCTTCAATGTATAAAATAAGAGTTCTAAAATAGATAGAATTGAAGCACATTTGATTTCCAAAGATATCTTCCAAAAATTGCAATAGCTTACGTATTCTAGACTTTTAAAGATTTAAGCAACATATGCGGAGGATTTCACTTCCAAAGATAACTCAAATAATTGAAAATGTTGATCATTATGGGACCCAATTGCAAAAAACACATTGGTAATCTCTGAAATCATAGTTTGGACAACAACAACATGTTTGAAACTTGTGTTTGAAAAGTTTAGCATTTATTTCGAACATAGGATCAAGATTTGGACATGGTTGGAGTAAAAAGGGAAGATTCCAACATGGCAGAGCCAATCCAAGCATATTCAAACTGATTTGGACATAACAGACAATATTCAGACATTAAAGAGCCAATTCAGACATTGCAAAGCAGATTTAGACATGTAGGCAATATTTGGACATGGCAGAGCCAATCTGGACTTTATAACCAGCCTTGGAATTGTTTTAACAAGAAGCCATGAAACCCCAAGTCAAGAATTTCACTTTGGAAACAACCATTGCAAGAGTCCAAAATCTAAAATTTAACTCCAGACTTATCTTCCATGTCCGCACTTACGTTTTTGGACATCTTGGTTCTGGAGCAATTTTAATGTTTTGATTATAAATTTCTCATCCAAACTCAGATTAAGTAATTCTTAGTTTGTTAGATAGATAATTTCATGATTTACAACTTTTATGTTTATCATTTTTCCTAAACCATCCTCAATCATGATTCATATGGCCACAAAATGAGATCTTTTGATTCGAACATGGTTTCGGACATGCAAAGCTTTAGAGATAGTTGAAGTATTTTAGCCATAAATTTCTCATAAGAACTCAAAATTGTGTGATTTTTGATGCATTGGAAAGATAAGAATAAGGTTAAAAAAAATTTTCTTAAGAAAATCTTCCAAATATGCCTTCATCAATACTAAAAACTACTTTAAAATGATGCTTTTGTCATATTCTTCCTTCTCTTTTATATTGGTAGTCATTTTTCAGTTGTTTTCTACCCTATTGGAATGGAGACAATGGTGCATCTAGTTTAGTGGAGATGATAGCATGATTGAATTATTAAGCGCATCATACCAAATAAAAATTTTCCTTGAGGATTAGAGCAAGCTTACTCATAGGTAAGCTGCAATTAAAATTGAATTATCTTAAGCAAGCCTATAGACACAATATTTAAGTCATTCATTAGGTAGGGCTTGCCTTCTAGCTGTTCTTGGCAGGTATAGAAGTATCCCACCCATTTTGTGATACCATCTATCAAGTAGCATGTGAGATAGAAGAATTGCAATGTTTTGCTCTCCTTTTTGCAGCACATTCAACTCGTTAATTATGTGCAATTTGACTAATGAAACAACATGATTCTTGGGCCAAGAAATCCAGATGAGATTGCCAGCACGCGGAAAAGATTAGATGTCATGATGAGTTAAATGATGACATACATAGGCTATTTGCATGAAAAGATGATCCCATACATCATCTCTACAAGGGGGCATGCAATTCCAACTTTGGAGATAGATGCCAATAAGTTTATTGCTATTTCCATTCTAGTTAGCAACATTTTTTCTCCAAATTAGTTGTTTGTTTGCAGCTGAAGAAAGAACATTCCTAAAGTAATCTAAAGTAATGTACTAAGTGAAACAAAAGAAAAGTGCAAATGTTTTGTTTTTGGCCTGCTCATCATTGTTTTGTTTTTTTTGTGCAAGAACATTTTTATTTGGCTATTCTACAACAAAAACGATGCAAAAACAATCAAATCTGCATAAAGAAACAAAGTCTTATGGCCACACTTTTAGAAATCAGCCCCTAGTAATACCACAAGAAACCACAACAGAGATATAGCGGCATCACAAAAGACAAATTGTGATATATTATGAAATTAGAGTAGTCAAGTAACAAAGTAATTACAATGATCCAAACAACATATTTCCTCCTACTCTCTTCTTCAGAAGAAAATAACATTTATAGGGTCAAGCACTGCGTTAACAATAGTTTGTAACTAAGGAGATAGGTCATGCCATTTTTCCTCCATCAATGAGCTAGTTTTATGCCCCAAAACTAACCCAATAAAGTTAAACAACAACAAGGCTCAACAAAGAACCTCAAATTTCCAACATTAGAAATATTAGAAGGGCCTTGGTGGCTTCTCAAGGACTGCTAAAAAGAACACTTCTTGACCATCTTTATCCAGCTTAGCGGCTACAACCCATTTATGTTTTTTGTACCTTAGCATCTTAAATGTGTCTGGGTAATCATTCAAATCCTTATGTTGACAAAAGAAACTATTAGTACATAAAAGTCCGCTAATCCAATCATCTTGAAATCTTGTTGTGTGTATAATGTCTAGGGTGTTCTCATAGAAAGGCAACCTTTGGTTGATTGTTAAGAAGAGAGGAAAAAGCCCTCGAAGAGCGATTTAGGAAAAAGCCCTAGGCGTAATGCTTAAAACATTAGATATAAGGAAATCTGCAGTCAAATTCATGTTTGGGTCTGGATCAATGAGTTTCATCAATCTAGGCATTTCATGAGAGGTGATGTTGAAGCAATTTGCATAGTTGAAGAACCCTTTACCTGTCTTGTTATCAGCAAGACAAGTGAAGTTCCTGCATTTTTAATTACTCCATCGGACATTGCGATCATTCAGGAGTTTTCACATTGACTTGGTGATGGGCAAAGGCTTGCTATAGAGCTTGGAGGCTCTTGAGTAGTTTTGTGAGTTTCCACATCTGGGAGTTTTGTGAGTTCACACCCTCAGTATATGAAACCATAAAAAGAGCATCCAAAATTTTGATAGGAAATTAGGACCGTTGACAACTGACAATCTCATATATATGAACATTCAACTGCTAGGGGAGGGAGATGCGAGAGATGGGTTCCATCTCTCATCATTGGGAAGATGGGTTGCCAGGGGAGGGAGATGCGAGAGAAATGGGTTCTATCCCTTTGCGTTGGGAAGATGGGTTGCCAGGGGAGGGAGATGCATTTGATGGGTTCTAGCTTTCTATATCGAGCAGCCTAGCTTGCTTGATGATTCAAATTATAATTCCTCACAAGTGTACAGACATATTTCAATATGGTGTGCAATGCTAGGGTCGTTCCCGTAGAGAATGGTCAAACTAACTTGATCAATTTTAGTTATAGAACTCTCCTAGCTATAAAAAGACTGCATTCATAACTATACGAAAATGAAGTAATGATTGGTTTAATTTTAGACATACAAAAATTTAATAGAATGCAAGGAAATCAATGACTAATAATATTCACAGGGAGATTAGCAAGATGCAAAGGTCAGGGATCCGATTTCACCCTAAGATGATAACCCTCTGCTAATGGAATGTTGGATTTAATACCTCACTTGGGTTTGTTATTTCAAAAATAAGATTATTACCATTAGGTGTGTGGGTTTAAATCAAGTGTTTTCACTCATTCCAATTACCCATAGTGTGTAGCATAATCGAGGTGAAAACCTATTAAGCTCAATAACACAATGAACCAAAATAGCATGGTTTAGCATATGGTGTCTACCTTAACCATGTATCTTTTTCATTCAAGGGAACTTATGGTTTAGCATATGGTGTTTGCCTTAACCATACTTTGATAATTAATCTAACTCATAATAATGGTGATCAAGCAATAAAATAAGTAAATCATTGCAAATAACATCATAAATGAAACAAGATCATATAGCCATTAATAACCAACAATCCACATAACAAAGCATACCAAAAAGGGTTATATCTTTACCCTAGAAAAAGAGATTTAGTTCATAAGAAAAATCAAAACAACTCCCTTTGACAAGATTATTACAATAAAGAACATCCTTTCTTCCTCTTCTTGCTTACTTACAATCTCGCCTTCTTTTCCATAAGAAAACTTCAAGAATTTGCCTCAAAACCCTCAGAAAGAACTCTCAAAATGAAAGTGGAAGGAACCTGAACAACCCTAACTTCCCTCCTTAAAATTCCACTAGCTATGCACTATAAAAAGATCGCTAAAATTATGGGTGCGCTGCTGGTGCCGGCGATGCCTACTTGCTACCCGGCCGGTGGTGATTGAAGATCCTTGTGCCAACGCCTGTCTTCTCTTTTGCAATTTGTTTTTTGGCTCCTTTGCAGCTATCTTCTTTTCCATCTTTTTTTCTCTTCTTTTCCATCTTCAAGACACCGAGAAAATCCAATAAGTAACTATGAAATTCATCTAAAAGAAATGAGGATTTGCAAATAATTAAGCTTAAACATAACTAATGTAAGTGAATGAAATTCAATCAAAAAAATACTTATTGGCTCATCCTTAAGCAAAATAAAAACAAACAAACTCACAAAGGACACAACTATCACATAATAAAAACACACAAACTCACAAAGGACACAACTATTATATTGTAAAAACACACAAACTCACAAAGGACACAATGAACATTGATCTCAGTCATTAATCAAAAACCTCCATAAAATAAACATAGTTAAGAAGAAACTATTAAGATATCACATATGTATTTTAATTTTTAACATGACACTTTTCTGATCCACCTTAGATTCCATGTGCATGTGAAAAATATTATAGCCATTTCAATTTAATCTTTTCACACTTACATTCATTCAAGCAACTAAGTAATACATATCCAATGCAACCTTGAGAATTCACAAATTAAACCAAAGAGACTACTTTAGATGAGCATTTGATAATCTATTTTGGGCTCTATTACTATCACATTCCACAAAAAGTTTTTAATTATTTTTTTATTTTTGAATGTGATTCCTCCTATTGCTTTCGCTGTATTACTATCACACCCCTAAACTTATTTTCTTTCTGATTCATAGAGATGTGATCCCCCCCCCCCCATTGCTCTAGTTGTATTATTATGACACCTCCAAACTTACTTTCTTTCCCATTCATAGAGATGTGACCCCCCTATAAACATTGAGTTTTTACTCTTATTTTTTTTTATCTCATCTAATGCTTGTCTCAACATAGTTATAATGCATTCTAGAATTCAAATTGAAAAATGAATACTTAGGCTCCTAAACTTATGCTAAGCATTCAAAGATTTCAAAAGAAATGGCTAAGTCAATGTGATTAATGTGTACATGGAATCTATAGCAAATTAAACAAAAGATCAAGTCAAGTATTGCAGATAATAGTGATTTCTATCATTTTCAACTTAACTGGGCTATTGTCAAATATCACATACATGTCATTGGTTTTATATGATGACCCTAATCAATGTTCAAAAAACACAAGTCAATCAAATAAAGCTCGCAACATAGAGATTTAAACATAATATATAAACTATCCAAACTAGACAAATCAACTAAACACACAACACACAAAAAAGAGAAATTACAACAAACCCTAAACTAAGACAAACGCATCCATAAACAAAATACTAACACCCTCAAACTTGAACACAACATTGTCCTAAATGTAGAATAAAGCAATGAAAAACAAGAACTTCCTTGAAATGGATGGATTAGTCATCTGAACTTTTACCTTCTGCTCGACTCTTGGATCCTTCTGGTAGATCATGAAATGTTGGTGGAGTGGGGAAGATAATGGATCTATCACCCAGTGATATTTTGCAACTTCGGAGCATGATAATAAGAGCATTGTTGTGATCCATCATATATGTGAGTAATTTCCATTGGTCCTTCATCATTTACCTTTGATAAGATTGAACTCCCATTAGGCATGATTACAGATCAGTAGGGGAAGGTTTTTAGAAGAGACTTTCCTTGTGGGTCTCTAATGCAGAGAGCTTGGGGGTGAAGGTGAAGGACTCTCTCTTGCACTTCTATGTGATGTCTTCTCAAATGTTTCCATCCTCTTTAGTAATTGTAGGAACTCCAACCATGAGACACAACTGGTAGATGAGTGAAGGGTGTCCCAATCTAATTATGAGCCTCCCTACGATGAAAAAGATGATGGCTCGATCACTTAGCCCACATCAATGGATAACTATCTGAATAGTACCATTAGACACATGGTTGGAAGGCAACATTTTTGCTAAAATGAAATAGTATCATACTTACTTGTCGCTTCCAAATGCCCTCTTGGAAAACTTATTACCTTATTGTTCTGAGTCTTCCACTTACTACCTGATTGAGCAAGGTAAAATATGATTGCATTATAGTCAGGTCCTTGCTCAATCCAAGCTAAGTATTCATCTTCTTCAATGTCATCTAGCTCATAAAATTGGTTGATAGCAACTCTATCAAAAAAACCATCTTTCCATGCACCAATGCTTTAAGCTCTCTCAGGTTTGCTTTGAACTATTCTCGGGCATTGATATAAAACTCCCTAACCAGTGGCACTACTACTGCTTCTGGCTGAGCTGTAAAGTGCATCCAATGCCAAGCTTGAATAAGATCGGCTGTATCATTGTATGTTATATTAAAGCCCCTTTCTCTTATACCTTCTCGATTCACTAGAGAGTTTTCAAAGATGTCTTCTGCTCAGTCATTGAAGAACGTGGGTTTAGGTGGTGTAGGATCTCTTGTCCACCTCTTCGTTGAGGGTTTGGCATAAGTAGCCTTCTTTAGAGGCATGTGACAAAAATTAAAGGAAAATAGTAGCACAACAACTTGGGCAATCAAAATGAAGCAACTTTAACAAGGTTCCTCTCAACCAAACCATACAACTCCACTTCACCTTGCAATAACACCAAGCACTAGGAAGAATATATGCTTACGCCACAAGAAAAAGGTCACTTTCTTCACAAAGGCATTTCATCAAACATATAACATGCACTTTGGAATTTCTTAATGGAAGATTCGGTAGGATCTCCAATTCAATTTCAATATACACCCACTCCTCTCACATATATGCTTGCAACATTCCCCAAACAAATACCAGACACAACCTAGCTCAAGCACTTCATCAAACAATTAATGACCACAACATTAATAAAGCTCCCATACATAAAAACCCAACTCCAAATCTTTTCAAACCAACATAAAAGCAAACCACTTCACCAAGAATATCAATAGGAGAAGGATTGAGTTGAACTAAGTAACTTACTTATGATTCCAAGAAGATGTACAAGAATTTTTCAAACCTAACTTGAGAAAATGGTGAAGAAGATGATGAATAGTGGAATGGGTGACATGAATCCAAGGATGGATATGGAAGAGAGAAGTTTTTGGGAGTGAATACTTTAGTTTTGGGATGATGGAATGGTGTAGGGTTGTGGGGAAAGGTAATGGAGAGAAGGGGAAAGAGGGAAGGAGAGCTCAATTGAAAAGACGTGGTGGGAAGGGAATGGGGCATGCATGCATGAGTGAGGATTTTAAGTGTTCGGACGGCGGTACCACCCCATTGCCCCCACTGTGAAATTTTTGTTTTTTCTTTTAGAAACGTCCAATGTCAGCACTGCCTGCTTACTGCCTCCCCTTGCCTCCTTTGATTTTCCAGCGCCGAAGATGCCATGTTGCTGCCTCCCAACATAATTTTTGTTAATTCTCCATGCATATCTATCATTCCCTTCATAAAATTTAACTCATTTTGCTCACAAATTCCTTCATTCATGAAAATAACTTGTCAATCACAAAATAACAATATATTAAGTATAGAAAATAGGAAAATATTAATGTAATCTAATAACTTAATAATCAAAGCAAGTTTATTTAAACTAATGCAACTAACATCTTTATTAACTATGTCTAAGTATTTGAAATAATTGAAAGATAAAACAACTTGGGGTTGCCTCCCAAGAAGCACTTTATTTAACATTTGAGCAAGATGAATTTTCTTTTTCTACAAATTTTTAATTTCCCACTCTTTGCTTAGTTGCATTAGCACATCCTCTCTGTTGTATTTCTTCACACGATGCTCATTACTTTGAAAGTGCTCTTGTCTTTTGGATTCTTAAATTCAACCACTCCATGAGGAAACACTTGTGTGACACAGAATGGGCCAACCTAACGTGATTTCTATTTTTTCGGAAACAAACTCAAATGTGAGTCATAAAGCAAAACATCCATTCCAGGTTTAATGTGCCTTTTATGAATAACTTCATTATGACATTTCTTAGTTCGATCCTTGTAAATTTTAGCATTCTCATATGCCTCATTCCTCAGCTCCTCAAGTTCATGAAGCTGAAGCTTTGTAATGCCTCACTTTTTGAGGTGCGATGCTCAATTTTGCACTAGAATTCACCATGATTTTCTCACTTTTAGGGTGGAGGTACTTGGATCCAAATCTGTCACGCATTGGCTCAGGGGCCTAATGTCATGCCCCGCCTTCCAAGGCATGACTTACCATTTTGCACTATTTTTTACCTCAATTTGTCCACTTTTTAGGGTGGGGTGTGATGAGAATGCAAAATGTCATATTTTATTCTCCTAATACTTCATCTTTTGCACCTATTTGATTCCTAAATATA